>CAJHQP010004407.1:0-55758 GCA_905132765.1 Moricandia arvensis | reverse complement strand
GCCATAGAATGAATCCAATGTAAGGGCAGGTGTTAATTGGATAAATAGTTTGATGTGGGAGCAACCTTACCAGTCCACATCAAACTAGTCATGGAGCTTGAGATATCTGTCTGACCATAAAAGACTTCTTGCCGAGGTGTGCCTTTTAAATAACAAACCATCTTAGAGCTTAATCATAGTGTTCACTTCTTGGTTTGCTGCATAAATTACGATCAGGACTTGTAGCAAGTGAGATCAGGACTTGTAGCAAGCAGAAGAACATTATTGTCATCATTATTTAATGAGCCCACAAGAACACGATGAGTTGCGACGACAAATAGAGGATCTAATTTCTTAAAGCTACTTGCGTGAAAGTCTCAGTTTGTAAGATGTACCAACATTGCTCATTCCAAAGAAAAATGATACTTGGCGTATGTGTGTTGATAGTAGAGCTATCAATAAAATCATGGTGCGTTATTGGTTTCCAAATTCTTGACTTGATGACCTACTAGATCAAATCAGGAATGCCTCCATTTGATTTCAAAAGTGGTTATCATCAGATACGGTCGAGCCGAAAGTTAATGGAAAACAACTTTTAAAGCGAGAGAAAGAATGTTTGAGTGGTTAGTGATGTCATTCGATTTGTGAAACATACCAAGTACATTCATGTGTGTCATGAATCAAGCTCTATGATCTTTTATAGGCGTTTTGTGGTTGTCTATTTCAGACGACATTTTGATTTTTAGCTCGTCTATTTCTGAACATTTGTCTCATCTCCGTGACGTTTTACACGTCCTTCCACTAAAAAACTGTTTGGTGCTCCAAAGAAGTGTGCTTTTGTTATAGAGCAGGTCTTATACTTGGGATATATAACATGCACAACTTCCATGGGTTGACATCTTTCTATCGATGCTTCATACCTCATTTTAGTTCCATCATGTCACCAATCACGGACTGCATCACATCACCTCGGTTTGTTTGGACAACCTAAGCATAACTTACCACTGCTCCAGTTCTGTTTCTTCCTAACTTCAGTTTGCCATTTGAGTTACATAGTGACGCACCTAAAGCTGTCTTGAGTCAATTGGGGAGGCATGTTGCCTTCTTTAGTGAGAAGATTGATGGCTCACGTGGTCGCTATAGACACCTTCACACTGCAGCTCACATAGGTATGCCGAAACAGGTTTGTTTCAGTCATATGTATCACATAAATTTCATTAGATATGAAGTCTCCTTTAATAAAACAGTACATGTGCCCAAATCAAGTTCATTTAAAGGATTAAACAAAACTAGTATGTTGCTTATCTTTTCAATAACTTACTGAAATTTTCCGTTGAAAAGGACTAAGTTCACTTATCGAGCGTAGGTGGTATCACCTTTTGAGTTATCCAAAACTAATATGCCAGTCTAATCGTCTATGAATAAGTAGCATGTAGCAAGTTATGCATTAATGCAAACCCCATTATGTATACTAGTTTTATTATGGTTAACATTGTTTGGGGAGACAAAACAAAAAGAATGGCCCCAATACTCTGGCTTCGATCCCCGTCGGCTGCAAACATTTATTCGGACCACTGGGGTATTCACATGCGGCCCCCCAGCGCTCCAGACCATTAGCGTAACCAGGGGCCCTTAAGTGGAGGCTTAAAAATTCCTGTAATGGCGTAGGCTTAGGCCTGATGGGCTAGTCGATCACGCTTAGTGGTCGGATACTGGATTATCAAAAAGAAAACAAAAAGAATAGTTGGGGGAAAGATTAGATACAAACAATAGAAATTAAAGAAGAGGGTCGGTGTGAAGGTGATATGATTAAAAACGCGTGAGAGATAGAAGCAGAGAAAAGACACATACCATAATAAACACATTGAAATCAGGTGGAGGATGTCGTTTCAATCTGTGTGGTACACTTGACACTACAGCTCACGTACACCCAATCAATTCAACCAAACAAATTCAATGCAATACATTTTGGAAAACAATATTTTGCGTCAACATGTTATTTCTATATCCTTAGAATTAATATTTTATAACTTTTCTTATAGAAAATCAATTTCAAAATCTGAACTCTGAAAAAGATATTTAAATAGAGTCATATTCCTTTCGTTTCATTATGATATATGTTTTTTAAAAAATGTTTTATAATAATATTTTTTGTGTTCTCTATGAAAATATTACAATTTTTTTTTAAATAATTGATTTTATTAAGTTAGTATTGGTCAAAATTTATTAAAAATTGAAAATTATAGAAACCATATATTTATTATAGTGATTTAATGTATTTTTAATATATGTGAAAAATTCCAAAAAAACTATCTTTATGAAACAAAGAGAGTATATTGTAATTTTTAGCAAAAAATCAATTTAGTCAATTTACATTGATTATAGTTCAACAATAGCACTAAAAACATGTTTATTACAGGGTTCTTAGGGTGAGGTTCTTAGTTTTTTTTTCAAGAGACGTTTCTTAGCTTTTAACTAAAAAACTTAAGAATGGTCTCTGAAATAAGAGATATAAGAGACGTCTCTTATCAGAAAGTGTAAAAAAAGGTAAGATTATAAGTTAATAACCTCATCCCTAAGAGACTCAGATAAACATGACCTTAATATTAACACACCAGTTAACTTGATTTAACCATCTCTAGTTTAATGCAGTGCATTGTTAGTTTACTTGTAACATCAAACTAATAAACTAACAATGTAAACACAAAAAGAAAATGCTGTAATAATTTAGGGACACACGTACATACATGTTAGAACTTGATCTGTTGAAAACATTAATTGTATATTATAGACTCTTACGGTAGGTAAATCAGACACGTAATCCGAATTCAATATTTCGATTCATTTGAATTAGATTGGCATCTACCGGAAATTTCGGCTTGTGCTAGTCATGATGAGCTTATGAGATTACCATTTCCCAGAGCTTTAGTCAATTGCAAAATCAATGTAATCCTAAGAAAAACAAAAGGGAAATTGTAATTATAGTTTGGTATGTAAAGTGTGGTGGGACTTATAAGTTTCAATCAATAAGGTTCCGTATATATATTAATGCACCGCCATAATGTGAAAGTGAAAATGACTTTGTACCAAACCAAAAAAAGATTAACTCCCCCTCAAGCAAGCTTTTGATCTTACTTTTAAAAAAAACTTGCAAGCTTTTGATATATATATTTTTTTTATTTTATTTTTGATTAACCAGGTGTTGAACTTACGCTCCACCACCTAGGTCCGGCGCCAGCTTTTGTCTGTACTGTTTAAGGTCCTGAGCACGCCTTCCCCTCCCCGCGAGTCGAACAGCTGACCTCCTAGTTTGAACCTCACAGCTCGGGTAAGTACCACAGGACTATGAAGTCCTGAGTAGCTTTTGATATATATATATATATATTTTTGATTAAGGGTAGCTTTTGATATTCTCTCGGCCTTTTTGTGCATCTTATTTTTTCTTTAGGACAGTGACTTTAAGTTCTTTAAAAAAGCGTACTACATAAAAGTTTGCGTTTCATTTCATACTTTCAGTTAGTAATAAGTTTTTTGAAGTGATTATATGATATAGTTCTTTTAGTTTAATAGATCATGCCAAAACGTTGAGATGCATACGTAGTTTTTTGATGCTTGACACGAGCTATATTTGTACTAACACTGTAACAAAGGCAAAAAAGTTATTGAAAAGTTGATTAATCACGCAAGCTACATGAGTATACAATCATTATTATATCCTTTTTATTTCAGTTGACTAAGAAAAGAGAAACTGTATAACATATTATGGGACCAGACAACACCATCTCATTGCATTATTGGAGTCTGGTTAGCTCTCATTAAATAAAAGAATTTGCAGGTTATCTACCAATCCCAAATTGACAAACGACCTATCTCGTTTGGAAATTGGACAAAGTAAAGATAAAAGAAAAGGACTATATGAAGATGATATAACCATTGCCAAAATAACTTACGTTGAGAAAAATACAACACAATCTAAAAAAATGGTACGTAACGTAAGAGAGAAAAGGATATCCACCAACTGATTTTAGTAGTCTCAATTCATATCTATTGTTCTATTAGAATTGTAAGAAATAGATTAGTACTATGCGAAAGCAAAGTAATCATTCCCAATCCCAATATAACTTTTCAAACATAGATTTTAAGCATCAACATAAAAACAAAATCTTAAGAATCAAATAATAAATCATGACGTTTAACAGAAAACAAAATCATGAGCGCGATGAAAGTCGGTACGTACAGAAAACCCTTTACATATTGTCCTGTTAGTTTAAGGAAAAAAAGAGTGGATGTATGTGCATGGGTACGTAGCTTCAATGAAGTGAGTGAGATACGTACGAATTGATACTGTCGACTGCATCAAACATTGATTTTAAACTAAAAAATTAATCTAAGTTTGTACAAGTTGTTGATTTAGTTATCCTAAAATAGCTTTTCATCATAAGTGATTAAGTACTCTTTGATAGATGATTTATATATATGTCCAAAAGTTTTAATTGCTTCAGCCACATTGTTGTCTATATTATATAGATATGACATCTTTGCAATGTTATGCCATATACACTTCCATGTGCAAGTTTTACATATCGATGTGATGTTTAACAAATGATATATAATTGTTTTTTTTTTGAAAAAGGGTTTTATGATAAATAATTGTTTATGATGCAATATCCACATCGATCGCTACAATTAACGTCTTAACATGTGAATTGTGTATGTATATTATTTATTTGAATATTTTACTCAATATATATAAACTATGTTAAAATGTACGTAAATGAAAAGGTAAGTGAAACCGTAGAAAAATCGGAGATGAGAATACGACAATCGTCCTCTTGCTCGGTTAATAGATAAGATAGGGTTATGGTACAGGCTTAGATTAAGATATGCTATAATGATTTAGTTAGGATATTATAAGTGATACATAATATATGTATGTATAGATATAATATATAAGACCAAAATATGTATATATACAAATAACATATAAATCCCAAAATAAACCGTCACTATTTTATTCTCTTTCTATATTCATCACTTTTTTTTATCTATTTTATCCACATGATGAATTCACACAAAAAAATACTCCAAAATCACACAACAACACTTCATCATTTACCACCACAATTCTGGAACAAGATCTATCATTCACTACTACAATTTTAAAACTTTATTTTTAGCTTTTATTGTAACATTTCGAATTGTGATATGTAGAAATGTTTAAGAGAGTTGATTTAGCTACCTATATCACCAAAATATACTTACATTTTATGTCACACATCGGTTTAAAACTCCAGGGTTAAGCATGTTTATGCTGGAGTAGTGAAAGGGTGGTTGACCTATCGAGAATTGATTCGCAATACAGTGTGTGTGAGACCAAAACACAGAGAAAAGTCATGTGGTGATTGCAAGGTCAGTAAACAATGATTTCGAGTCTTGAAAAATTTATGCACCGACCGTTGGAGCAGGATGGGGGCCATGGATAATGGGCGTAAGTGGCCATTAGCCGTGGGCGGTCAGGACGTTGCAAGTGGTATCAGAGCTAGTTAGCCATCTAGATTCTGACCCGAGAGGTGTCTTGAGACTTGTCGTGGGGCGCAACGGTGCAACGAGGGCGTTGCGTTCTTTGAGAGGAAGTGAATTGTAACATCCCGAGTTGTGATATATGGAAAGGCTTAAGAAATTGATTTGGCTACCTAAACCACCAAAGTACACTTACCTTTTCCGTCATACATCCGTTTAGAACTCCAGGGTTAAGTGTGCTTATGCTGGAGTAGTGAAAGGATTGGTGACTTATCGGGAAGTGATTCGCAATACCGTGTGAGTGAGGCCAAAACACGGGGAAATGTCATGTGGTGATTGCAGGTCAGTAAATAATGATTTTGAGCCTTGGAAAATTTACGCACCGACCATTGGATCAAGATGGGACCTACATGCCGAGAGAACGGGCATGGTGGCCATTAGTTGTGGGCGGTCGAGACGTTACATTTATATCCATATATTATCCGGATCAATCCTCAGACGATCAAGATGATGTGTCTCATCCCACCATCTAAACCATCATGAAAACGGATCCAGGATAAATTCACCGCACATCTCGGTCCAATTTCTTGTAACGAGTTTTTATTTTTATTTTTCAAACAACACACACCAACTTAGATTGCTAACACGTTTATTCTCTCTATTAAAGTCCAAAAGAAGCTTTGTCTTCCTCCCTCCACTAATATGTTCACATTAAATCCAAATATATTACAACTATGTTGTATTGCGTATATTAAATTCTTCAAATATTATACGGTGATAATAGCTACAATAAGTTCAAAATGCTAACACGATTTATCAAAATGAAATACTATGTTAATATGATAAATAACCCAATAGCGTGAGTTATTAATAGATAAGCAGTAGACTAAGAAATGTTTTGTTCAGCCATGGTAATTGTGTTAAGGAAAAGAAATTTTTGAAAGTCATAGATGTGAGCAGAAAACATTGATTTAATACATTTATAAAGTTTTTTTGTTTTATGTGATAAAGTGACATGAGTATTAAATTAGTGTAGTCGACTAACAAATATATTTATCTAATCTATTAAATTAGTTAAGACATCTAGAAAATAGATGTTTTTTATTTAATTTTCTTGTTTTAATTTTGAGTAATGTTAGATTTCTAACAATGTTGTTGTCATTTGCAGAAGGTGAAGTACACCCATCAAATGTTAAAAATTATGTTTTGAATAAAGTGGGTCACTTGTTTGGAGACAAGGTGGTTTGATGGTCCATCCTGGCATATCAAGAAACACCGTTATAGGATTGATCGACGATATTTCATAAGTGGTAGTTACAGTCAGCGTTCTCTTATGTTTGGTAGCATAATTACGTATTTAGAGATAGTAATTTGTTGTGATAGTTTGGTTCGTTTACACAAAATATATTTTCAATTTGGTCTCGTCTTCAACACTAAGGCACAAATAATGTTGGTCATGATATATGAAGTAACTCAGATGAAGAAATATGATAACTTGTTGGATTATGTGTTAATTGCCATTATATATTAAAATTAGTTGAGACTAGAAAGTTTTATCCTGCGAACAACCATTATCATTCATATGTTGGAGAGCTCATGTTATGTTTAGCCAAATCTTTAACTCCACATACTAAACCCTAAACCTTAAATGATAAATCCAAATCATAACCATATGATAACCCTTAAATCAATTACTAAACCTAAAACCAAAGGATAAACCCAAATTGCAAACCCTCGACCCTAAACCCAAAGGATAAATCATAAACTTTGAACCAAAGGAACCAAAAGAATAAATCCTAAACCATGATCCTCAAAGATAAACCTTAAACCATGAACCCCAAAAGTAAACCCTAAACCCTAAATGTAGAGGATAAATCCTAAACCCAAACCCATATGATAACCTTAAGCATGAACCCCAAACATAAACTCGAAGATAAACTTTAAACCCTAAATCCAAATGATAAACTCTAAACGCAAAGAATGAACCTTAAACGATAACCCTAAACTCTTAACCCAAAATATAAACCCTAAGCCCAAAGGGTGAACCTTAAGTCCTAAACCAAAAGGAATACCCTAAAATCCAAATTGTAAACCCTAACCATAGAGTAATGTAAACCTTATATAATATACCATATTGTGTAAAAGAAATAATACCTAATTAATTGATATATTGGACGGGCGATACTACTTAAAAATGGAATGATATAACACATATGTTTCATTAATAAGGAGCTTTGTATACAATATATTAAGTAATGTATACTAATTATCCGGATATCGTTATTGCAATTGTTTTTTTTATCAGATGTCGGTTATCACTATATATCCTAAACAGAAGATTATTAAAGTAGTTATTGTGGTGTTTATTGGTTCACTCAAAACAAAGAATAAATGTAATGCGATATAGTTATCTAGCTAAAATCATGTTGTAAAACTTATTCTTTGCAACTCAGACAAAAAAGTGGCACATCACTTAAATTTCCAAGTTAAGTAATAAATATTTGATATCGTAAATTCGTTAAAAAATTTACATCTCTAGAAGTCATCTATGTTAAAGGAAAAGACCGGTCAATTCTCTGATGTGGCACTTTTTTCGCCACCTTGAAAGTTAATTAAAATTAGGATATTTCTCGAGTTAAAACGCAGACTATGTTTTTTTTTAGGTTTCAAAATCGATAAAAGATTACTGCAGATGTTTGGGTTTGTTTGTATTCAGGCTCCACATTTATTTTTGACAAAATCTATTATGTTAATAATTTGAGTTTAATAACATACTATGTTTTTATTGTTACAAGTTATGCCCATTAAACAATTTATTATGCAGAATAAACCAACATATTTTAACTATTTTTCATTCCTCTAAAAACATTTTTGGATATCTATAGATAAATTTAAAACAATAAATCATGGTTTACAGACAAATAAATCATGTCAAAATAAATTTATGGCAATCAAAACGAACAAAGCGTATGACAGAGTGGAATGGACTTTTATTCATGCATTGCTTCACAAGATAGATTTTGATCCTCAGTGGATACAGTTAATGATGTAATGTATATCCTCAATACAATATTGATTGTTATTGAATGGGCAACCATGAAGGCATATAATTCCACATAGAGGTTTACGCCAGGGGGGTCTATTATCTCCTTATTTGTTCATTATGTGTATAGAAGCTCTAATTATGAACATCAAGAAGGCTGAACGGAAAAAACAACTATCAGGAATAAATATTTCACGGACATGTCCGTCGATTTTCCATCTTCTTTTTGTGGATGATAGCCTATTTTTTGTAAGGCATAAAAACGGAATGCCAAAAAATCTTCAGGATATTGAAATATTATGAGAAAGTGTTGGGTCAGCTGATAATTTTTTTAAAGTGTTCAATTCAATTTAGACACAAGATTGAGAAACCTATTCGCTAGGAACTTCGGGATATTTTAGGGATTCGCAACATAGGCGAGATGGGTTCATAACTGGGATTGTCAGTGAGTATAAGTGGATCAAAAACACAAATATTTAGCTTCATTCAGGATTGACTGAAGAATAGAGTTAATAGATGGACACAAACGCCCGGGGGGGGGGGTTAATTATCAAGTCAATGGTCACTGCATTACCAAACCATGTAATCTCATGTTTTCATATACCAAAAGCAGTAACAAAAAAATTGATGAGTGCAGTTGCACAATTCTGGTGGAGCTCCGGGGGAAATACAAAACAGATGCACTAGAAATCATGAAATAAATTATTCCATCATAAGGATGAAGAAGACCTTGGTTTAAAAGATCTGACTGATTTTAACATAGTTATGTTGAGAAAAAAAATTTGGCGATTGATAGAAAAATCGAAGACTTTATTTTCTCGCGTATGTAAAAGACGGTATTTCAGGATTGCATCACCTTTGGAACCGATTAGATCATATTGTAGTATTATCTCAGCTAGACCTCTGATTAGAAAGACTAATCAAAATGGTGGAACATGGTCTTCCTTCTCAATATGGAATCATCCCTGACTTACAACCACTCGCTCGAGACCATCAAACAATAATCAAAATAATTCTTTTCCTCATCTTACAGTTGACTTGCTCATCAACGCAACTTGGAGAACATGGAATTCTCAGGCAATCATGGCAGCAGTAGACCCCGACGACGTGAAGATTTTTGAAAGTATCCCTTTGATTCGAAACCTTTCGATATACCAAGATAGTTGGAACTTTACCAAAAATGAGAAATATACGGTAAAATCTGGTTATCAAGTGGAGCAGGTGTACCCTGATATGAATAAATTGAGTCCTATGTAAGGACCAGGCGTGAGTTTACTGAAGGAACATACGTGGAAAGTAAGGTGTCCACCAAATATGAAACATTTCTTATGGCATATAGTATTTGGTTGTTTGTCGGTAAATAAAATTTTGCACACAAGGGGGATACAATGTGATACTCATTGTGCACAGTGTGGAGCAGCAGATGAATCGATCAATCATGTTTTGTTCAAATGTTCACCGGTTGTTAAAGTTTGTGCTCTTTCACATATACCATCAAACCCAGCTACGTTTCCAGCTTCATCGATTTTTGAAAATATGGATCATTTGTGTTGGAGGGTGGTTCTGCAAAATGAAAAATCACCAGTTCGCTTGGATTCTATGGTACATTTGGAAAGCAAAGAATAATATGGTTTTCAGTAACATAGATACTGATCCTCGAGATACTTTACAACTAGCAGTAACTGAATCCATTCTCTGGGTAAAGGCACATGCATCACTAATACAACAAGCAATTCAGTCTAGAGAGAGGGAGATGGAAACTTTGGCCTCATATCCCAAGACATTGGTATTTTACGGTGGTTCATGAAAGAAAATGAGAACTACTCGAGACAAGGATGGTATAATACATTAGAAGGTTTTGACGGTTTTATGAGGGAAAGAAATCAGAGCCCGCCTTTCACCCCTTAGCTCGGAAATAGAGGCCCTTATATGGGCATTGGAGGGTATGAGAAATTTAAGACATTCCATGTGATATTTACAACTGATTGTTCTCAGCTGGTGAAGATGGTTCAGAACCAGAAGAATGACCTGCTTTTGTAACTTATCTACAAGACATCCATATACTCAAGGAAATCTTCAATCACTTAGAGTTCATACACGTTCCTGAACGCAAAATACAACGACTGATAGGCTTACACGTAGTGCTCAAAACAAACGTTTTTTGTCGTTCATTTGGATGCGGAGTTACCAGTTTGGTTTGCAGAGTCTGTTTATGTTGCTGACAAAAAATAACTAAAACTAGAATATTTTGTTTACTTTTGACAGTTTTGAGTCTCAAAGATTAAATTTGAGAGAATATATTTCAGATATCATGTTTCATTTAATAGATGAAATTTTTGCTTGATTAAAATAAAATATCAAATAAGACATATAATAATTTAGAAATTGTCCCAACATAAACTCTTGCCCGGTAGATAAAAGTATGACTCTAAATTAAACAAAGTAGATTTACATAATATGAACAAAATCCAAAATACAAATTTCTATAGAAATAGTCCGGAATAAGCAAACAGTAGTTGTAATTAACTATATATTTAACAGATAACCAGAATTACTAATCTAATACTTTAGTTAGCTACATAAAGCTATATTGAAAAGTTATAATATAAAATAAAAAATTATTTTTTTTTGTAATTTTGTGTCCAAATTAAGCTGAACTGAATTTAAATCACATCGAGTATATTAAAGAACTGATGTAAATTTTAGTTTCAGTAAAATATATTATATATTAAAATACTTGTAATTTGATATACAATCTAACTACTAGTTTATATGTAAAATGATGTTTTAGTGGAACGTAAATGGCTTATGGCAATTTAAAAATTTTCCCCAACCCTATATTTTTATATAGTTTAGTGTCAAAAAAGATTATCAAATATAATAAATATATGAAAGATTGGAAACTCTTTTTAATTATGAGGTATGGAGGTAATGACCCATGGAGGAGTTGAGCCAACCGGGATAACTCTAAGGGGAGTCAGATTTCGCTGTCCGGAAGCAGATATGAAACTGAAAGTTCGAACATCTGGCGAGCTCCATCCAGAGACCACTCTTCGCTTTTTCCTCTGTGAAGTGAGTTTTGTCTGCCCTTTTCCTCATGTTGTGGAGTTGGTTGTACCTTCTTCTTTGGTGCTTAGTGGTTCGTGGCGGCTTCTGTGCTGGCTCGGTGCTTCCCAATGAGTCGGTCCATCTCCTGAGATTGCTAAAGGAGAAGTCTCCCTTGTTTCTCCTTCGGTCTTGATGGTTTTGTGCTCACCGGAATCTATACTAATAAAAGGGACCTTTTGAGGCTCCATAGAGCGTCAGCATTGAAACCCTTTTTCAAAAAGAAGACACGTGGCATAAAATATAATTTTACATTTTAAACATACAACATAAAAATAGAAAAATTACATTAAACATATGTAAGATTATCTTTTTTTACTAAAAATACGACTCATCTCCATAATGTAACATTACCATTTTATAAAAAAAGCAAAAAATATTATATATAATTTCAAAATAATAAATAATAACTAAACATACAACATAAAAAATGGAAATACTACATTAAACATTATAGTTTTACACAATATAAGAAAAAAATAAATAATAGATAAATAATATAAATATATAATATACAATTATATATATAATAAGCCAAATCTGTAATATACGAATTAATATAAAATAAAAAGTAAATACGCAATTTTAAAAATGTAAAAAATTCATTAAGCATTAAATATCTATCTAAAATATAATATATATATATATTAAGTAATATATAATATAAGTAAATACACAATTTAAAAAAATGGAAAAGTACATTAAGATTTAAACATCTCTCTTAAAATGTAAAATATAGATATTACGTAAATAAAAAAGTATAAGAAATAGAAATACACATTTAAAAAATGGAAAAAGTACATTAAGATTTAAACATCTATCTTAATATGTATATTTATCTTAAATGTAAATTAAATATAGATATTAAGTAAATAGAAAGTATAAGAATTGGAAATACATAATAAAAGGAAAATAATAATAATTAAATAATATAAATATATAATACATGAATATATATATAATAATAAGTAAATACACATTTAAAAAAAACTGGAAAAGTACATGAAACATTAAACGTCTATCTTAAAATGTAAAATATAGATATTAAGTAAATATATAATATGAGTAAATAAACATTTTAAAAAATGAAAAGCACATTAAGATTTATACATCTATCGTAAAATGTAAATATTGATTTTAAGTAAATAGAAAGTATAAGAAATGAAAATACACAATAAAAAATGGAGAACATGCATTAAGATTTAAACATCTATCTTAAAATGTTAAAATTAGATATTATGCAAATAGAAAGTAGAAGAAATGGAAATACACAATATAAAGAAAATAAATAATAAGTAAATAAAAAAATCTAAAATAAAAATATTATATTAAACATTAATATAAATTTTAGAATGTAAATAAATATATATATATATATATACCTAAATAATAGTAATAATTAAACACAACATTTTTTAAATGGAAAACTTAGATTAAGATTTAAACATCTATTTTAAATGTAAAGTATAGATATTAAGTAAATAGAAACTATAAGGAATGGAAATACGCTCTTTTATATAAGAAAGTCTAAAAATGGAAATACACAATATATGTAAAAATTCAAATTGGAAATAATAGATTAAATATTTATATTAAAATGTTAAAACAAATAAATAAATAATAAAAGATATAAATGGAAACACCCACATCAAAAAAAAATGTATAATTTTACATCAAAAGAAGTCCCTATAAAATCCATTATTCCATCAACAATCATCACCCTACTAGCAAAAAAAAGGGCTCCACTATCAACTTTTGACATCCCGAAAGCCTTTGATGACCTTTAAAAGGGATTTTTGTAACAATGAACCTTTTGTTAAGTTGATTCATTGTTGGGAAGCCTGCAACTTCCAAAAGGCAAACCTATTCATGGGAGTTGAAGTTGATCCTCATAGACTCAAAGGTATTCTTACAAATTTAAATTAATTTAATCCATAATTTATTGTTAATATTCATACTAACTCTTGCAATGATCAAACCATTACGATCAACAACCATTCAATCGTTTATCCCAAAACACTCCTTTCCCGTCACATCAGGTATTGGTTTATTTTGGTTTAGTATTGTTCTTAGTTTATTTGACGGTTTAGGATGGTTCTATTGTAAATGTAATTTATGTTTTTAGCATATATTACAATTAAAATAACTTAAATTGACTAATAGAATATTATGCTAAAAATATTCTTAGAGAGTTTTCAATTAAAAAACCTTATAGTTTAATTTATTAAATTTGTTTTATTAATTTAAAACTAGAGTTTTTTAAAAACATAGTGAGTTATAAATATCAGTGATGGAGTTGGTGAATAAACATGAAGACAAAAATATAAATATTTAATTTTCAAGATAATGAAGTCAGATTTTTATTCAGTTATTCGATATATAATATATTAAATTAGTTTTTTAAACTACATAATTTAGATATATAGATTAATCTTCCATACTTAAACTATTATAGTTATATATGAATAATTTTGTTAAATAAAAATAATTTAAAAATTTTAAATAAAAACAACAATGTTATTTACATATAAATATTGTGATATACATTATACTATCATTTAAACAAGTATTAGATACATTTTGATATATCATTATTTTCTATTTTTAAAAAGCAATTAATTGTTAAATTATCATATCATCTAGGTTAAGTATACGAACAACACAAATTCAGACATCACAGAAAATATTCACATAACATTATAATACAATAATTTTAATATAAAAATTACAATTCAAAATACATTATTCAAAAGAATAGTTATATACTTAAGATTTGAAAATCAATAAAGTTCCGCGCGTAGCGCGGATTAATCCCTAGTTCTTTTGTAGCAATGGTTCTAGTTTGGTGGTGCTGTGGTCTTTGGTAGGGGCTGGGCACAAGTCGAGTACTCGGTATTTTTGCTATACTTAGTATTCGACTTGGCTTGTACGAGTATTCAAATTTTGGATTATAACTATTTTGTTAAAAATAAGTATTTGCAGTTTCAAATATTGACTTGTAAAATATTTGTCTTATTTTATTACTTGTTACTGGTAAATTATTTGTAAATTACTTGATAATATTAATAAATTATTGATAATTAATTAAAATTTTAAAGTAAATAAATTTATTATATATAATAATATAATCATTATTTTCTTTTGTCATTGTTTTTCTATATTTTATTTATTCGTGGAAAGAATATATTCAAAAAGGAAAAAAAATCCAAGATATTATATACATATATCACTTATGTTGATTTATTTATAAAAATTGAAATGTAAACAAGTTATTTTACTATGATTTAAGAAAATGAATCTTTGTTCATTAACAAAAACGAGTAATAAATCAAAACAACGTCAAATAATAATTTTATTTATTATTTTATATTTTGAAAATTTAATAGACTACTTGATACACAACTTGTTCGGAATAAGTATTTGGCTTTAAAGATCATAGAATATTCAAGTAACGACTAATTGTGGCTATTCATAAAATGCATAAATTTTAATTAACTAAGGGCATGTCCATCACTAAGAACCCCTAAGGGGTCTTACTTTTTTTGTATGATTTAAAAAAATAAAATAAAAAATGAACCAATCGTACACCGTCACGTGTCAGTGGAGTCTACGAAACAGTGCAAGAACCGGTTCTTAATTAGGATATTATAGAAACGAGTTCTTAGGAAAAGTAGTGGGACCCACATTTTTGGGTTAAGAACCCTCTAAAAACCCCTTGAGACCATCATTATTGGTGTCCCTCACCTTGTCCTTAATGGCTTTTTGGTGTGGGGCCCACACCTTTTGGCAAAATTTGTCCCCCAATGTCCTTAAATAAGAAACGTTCCAACCCTTGTCCCAGTCTGTTTGCGGGCCCCACTCCTATGTGGTGGCCCGCAATTGGTCTATATTTTATTTTTTATTTTTAATTAGAAAACAGAAAAAAAAGAAAAAAATTAAGGACATTTTAAAGTGTCCTACCAATAATGATGGCCTGATGGAGGTGGTCTAATGAAATAGATATTACGTATTTAAGAAACCAAATAATATATAACAAGTAACCGAACAAGTAAATGATAACAAGTAACAAACCAAGTAACGAGCCAAGTAGTAAAAAATAAAAATGAACTTGATACTTGACTTGTACTTGCGAGTAAAATCTGCTTACTTGTTATTCGACTTGATTATAATAAATACTTATTTTTTCAAACCGAATTAATTCAAATAGTGAGTATAAGCCGAGTATCAAGCATTTGTGCCCAGCCCTAGTCTTTTGGCTCGCAGCGCTCTTTTCCAAGTTAGGTTTTTTTGTATCTCGGTTTAGCTTAGTGTCTCTTCTCGGTTTGAGTTTTGACTTTTGAGTCTAGGCCATGGTTCTGAATTGTAATTTCTATTTCTAGTTTGATCACTATACCGAACTCAATCCTAGGCCTTAGGGATGGGTTTTAAATTTAAGTTTTAGTTATGTCATATAAAATATAAATTAATGAAAACCCTTTATCTAAAAGGAAATAATGAGGTATGGGGGTTAAGTTTCTTTTGCTATAGAGGAATGGGGTTACGTTATTAGATTTTGTAATTAAATGGAAAAGATATAATTGTTCGTTAAATTATTACTATCGTAACTTTTTAGAATACCAATAATTGTTTACTGGAATTTTTTTTTATGATTATTTCACAATTTGTATTTTTTTAATAAAATAATAAAAGTATTTGTAAGAAAGACACAATAAAATATAATGAGCACAAGATCCACATCTTGAAATAAAACTAGCCTTTTGTCATAGCTGTTCTATTTGACTCGCAACTGTAGCCATCTCTGATCTCTCCCTATATATATACATCAACCATGGTACGTGTCAGTGTGTGTATCTGATCATATAGACAAGATATTGTCATCACATACACAAAAAAACAATTTAAAAAAAAAGATTCTACACAAGTGATCAAAATATCTCACAAAACAGAGATCTAATCCAAATGGATCAGGTGCGCACGTTAAGCTTGGTTCCATATGGACTACTACAAGAAGTGGCAGAGGTCGAAGAAATCGAGGAAGACATCGATAACGAGAGCATGACTCTGTCGTCTGTGCCTGAAAACGAGACGTCGGAGTGTTCATCCTCTCCGGAGACGTATCCACCGATCCCTCCTCAGCCTAAAACTCCGAGAGAGCCCATGGAGTTTCTATGCAGATCATGGAGCAGTTCTACGTCTGAGATCTCTTTAGCTTTGTCCTCTCAGAAATCTTATAAACAACTCAACAAAACCCATAAGCTTTCTGAGTTGGCCGGTGTTGCTTCTCCGGCTCCGGCACCCGCACCGGCACCACTACCATCGCCACTACTCGTAAGCCGTCCCTTTACTTTAGTCTTCTATTTTTGTATGATTACGTACGGATCCAAAATTAATTAATGATACTCTAAAGTTAAATAAGCTATGGACGTAATCAAATTAAGTTAATTGACAACAAAACAAAAGTTCTTTCAACCACTCATTTAAATTAAATAATAAAAAAAAACACTTTCTCATTAGTCGCCCGGAGGGACAAAACAAATAGTAAACTCTAAAGTTGTAACTAATTTTCAGGTGCTATATTTTTTTTTATTCTTATGATTGATAAACTACATTCAAAAGTACTATTGCCTCAGTAGAAAATATCATAAAACAAGACAACTTTAGAAAGAAAAAAACACTATTTTCAAAATAGGTGTTCATATATCCATTTGGACTTCGGTTTATTTAGATACTAGTATTATAGCTCATGCTATGCATATGCAAACTGATTGTTAAAAGTATGTTATACCAATTTGAACAAAAATTAGTCATGCCAAAAAACGAATGTTCCAAAGTGTATAGTTATAATTTATTTTGAGAAACTAAATATGCATTTTGATTTTTCTAAGAAAAAACAGTGTTTTAAATTTATCGGTAACTCATTAGATATGATATTGGACTTAAGAAATACTACATATAACAACAATTTGGCGATCAAAATATGTGAAACTACCAGATGAGAACATGTGTCTTTGTGTGATATGTGATTCATTTCACTTTTGGTACGGGTTTTGAACATATTCTAACTGAAAACTTAGAAATGTAAATATTATATACATACTTAAATGCTTATAAGAAATAGAACAACATAAATGTCTTTTACATCAAAATCACGCGAAAGATTTTTTTTTTTGTTATGAATCATAGGCAATACTATGATGTTTTAGCAAAAGACTTTGAAAATAATGGCTCTTAAATCAAAATAACAAATAGAAATAAAACATATGGCTCGGGTCTGATTTTGATTTTTCAGTTTTAGTTCAAATTCGATACTATATTTTCGGATCATGTTGGGTTCTTCAGATTTGGATATTTTACACTGGCCTAATCTATATATACATCCTTTTTAATATACTAAGGTATATACTTTTTGCCAACTTAACTTTTATTCATATGAGTTTTCCGAACAAACATTCCATAAAGGTGTTATTGTTTTATGGCATTATACAATATACTAGGCCCAACAATAGATAAACCAATCTGTAAAAAGCCCACGAGATTTAAACTGTGTCTTCGACAGGCGGAAAAACCGGCGAGCGTATTTCACACGCGGCGAACAAGTGCCATCGGAAAATGGTTCCACCACCGAGATTTTGTCGGCGGGAAGGTTCCCGGCATAAGTAAGAGAGATAAATCTCGATATGAGAACGCACACCTTCATACTGCCGTCTCCATTGCGTCTCTCGCAACGGCCATCGCCGCCGTGACCGCATCAGGCAACCAAGACGACGGCGCCTTCGCGGATTCCAAAATGAGCTCCGCTCTGGCCTCTGCAACCGAGCTGTTAGCTTCTCACTGCGTCGAACTAGCAGAGCTCTCCGGCGCCGGTCACGATCGCGTCGTCTTTGCCGTCCGTTCCGCCGTCGATGTTCGTGGACCGGGAGATTTGTTGACTCTAACGGCTGCAGCCGCAACAGGTAAACTGATAACTAGTTTCAAACGTTGTCGGAAATTCAGAAGCGACAACATCCAGTGCAGTTCGAGATGATCATTAGTTTAGTTTTTCTGGTAATAAAATTTTATGTTTATGTTTTTTTTTTGTTTGTGGTAAAATGTAGCATTGAGAGGAGAAGCAGCGTTAAGGACAAGACTACCTAAGGAAGCTAAGAACAATGCAGCTATAAGCCCTTGCGAAAGAGCTTTATCAGAGACTTACTCTTCCGAGCTGGATTCTGCCAGCACAATCACTGATGAACAGACATCTTCACTGGGACTAGAAGAATCAGATTTGTCCTGTCACGGAGAGCTAATGCAGTGCACACGAAATGGTAATGATGATGATGTTTACAGTCTATGATTCTATCTTTAGTATGCAAAGAAGTTACCATAAGACTGATGAATTGACTCATGGACCTTCCAGGGGTTCTGCGATGGAAGCATATAAAAGTGTTCATCAACAAGAAATCTCAGGTTATACTCAATCAATGCGAACAAACAAAGTTGTACAATTATCAAATTTGGTTGACATTTTGGTCGTTTAATCTTTTTGCAGGTCGTAGTAGAAATCAAAAGCAAACACGTTGGAGGAGCCTTCTCAATGAAAAGCAAAGGTAGTTAACTAACCTATTATCACCTTCTTTTTTTCTTTTATTGGTTATGGTGTGTTCACTTGTATAAGCCAATTAAGTCTTGGGACGTTGTCAACTTACGTTTGAATCACTGCAGATGTTGTGATTGATGTATGCGAGACAGTCTCGGGCCTGCAAAACGTAAAAGAAACAGCAAACGCAGAAGAAGATCTCTATTTGGAATCAGTACATGCAAAGGTCTAACGAAGTTCAAGTGCAAGAGCAAGGCTGATAAGCAGACATGGGTGGATAGCATCCAGAACCTTCTCCATCGAGTTACTGCTGTTGAGGCTATTAAAACTTCTATCGAAACTACAAACATTGGCGATAGTACATCAGTCATATCTTGTGTTAGTATTATCTAGTGTTCTTTTTTTCATCTTCTCTTGTTTTAATTCAGTTGTAAACATTTTTCTTTTGAAATAATGAAGATGATTATAATAAGACCTCACCGGAGGAATGTTCAGATAGATTGGGACAAGCTTTTTCCCTGATGACAATCCCAGTGAGTTTCTTCTGCCTTTCTGACCACTCCTCTATAGTCTCCACTTAATACTCGAGAAAACTCACAACCATGGGTTTATACAATGCAAAAAACAGTAGTAAGTAAACTGAAAGTAAATACATTATCACAATGTTTTCAACTTGGTTCATAAACTGTAAAGAGAAGTTACTAAGTTTAGATGTTACCTGACCTCTTAGCTTTCTTGTTAGTATCAACCTTCAACATGGTGGATCTTGTGCTTGCGCTTCTGCTTCTGCTCTGAGTTTTCTTTGGACGAGTCTCTTCGATGTCTTTAAGCTTGTAGTAATGAGGAGCTATTTCAACAAGCCACTCCGGTTTCATCTCGGTTATATGCCTCATGTATTCCTTGGTAGTAAGTACTAGCTCATGATACACCAACCACTTCTTAAGTGACGCCCCAAATAAGCCTGAGCTAGGATGTACATAAACCGTCTGAGGTTCTCTCACTCTTCTGTACGATCCATCCTTCTGCAACTTAGCAGCATGAGGAAAGAATCCAGCCAGAATCGCCTTCTTAACCGCGTCTAAATCATCAGAGTTTGAAGTAAGTTCTATTCCAATCTTCTTTAAAAGTCCATCAAGCTGTTCACGTATATCTCTAGCTCTTCTCATACTCTTGCTCTGGATGTAGTTCTCGTAACACCATTGACTTGAGTAGTTCATTTCCTTCCACGAGTTGTAAACCCTTAACAAGGCGATGTGATCACCAACGTTCTCAGTGTAGAAACTCATCCGGGCATTGTCTGCAAGATACTGTTGGTTCCTGCTTGGTCGGTAAAAGATGGAGCTCCCTGTAGACAACATAGCGGCTATAGTGATTATCTCAACCGAGCACTTGTACTTCTCCGAGCCAACAATCATTTTTGATAGCATCGGATCAACGGGAAACTCAACCATTCTTTCTCCCAACTTAGTAATCTTACCTTTTCCATCCAAAGCGCCAAGAGCATAGAGCAACTCTAGAGCCTTTAATAGAGAGTTCTCAGGTGGAGGATCCATGAAGTCAAAGTTGAACACATCTTGGATGCCAAGACTCTTCAAAGTAAGTACAACACTTGCCAGGTTTGCTCTCTGCACTTCAGGTATCGTGGTGGCCTCCAAGTCCTTCACGTTGTACAATCTGAAACACTTCCCGGGACCTGTTCTTCCAGATCGGCCAGCTCGTTGCTCTGCGGAAGCCTTGGAGATAGGTGTTTCAAGAAGTGACTCCATTCCAGTTCTCGGGTTGTATGAGTTGATCTTGCAGTACCCTGGATCAATAACGTATCTAATCCCTTCAATGGTTAACGATGTTTCTGCAATATTCGTTGCTAGGACAACTTTCCGTGACCCTTTAGGAGCTGGTTCAAACACTTTTGCTTGTAGTTCGGTTGGGAGATTTGAGTAAATAGGACAGATAATGATCTCAGAGCTCTTTGAACCCAAAACTTTCATCCTTTCCTTCAACTTTGTTTCTGCTGTTTCAATCTCTTCTTGTCCGGTAAGGAAAACCAAAACGTCTCCAAGTGGCTCAGTCTGATGAATCTGAAACACAGTGCGTATGGCTGTCTCCAAGCGGTCTGGTTCAGGAAATTTCTGGAAAAGCTTCTCAACTGGGTATCTTCTTCCTGGGATCATGTAAATCCTAGCCGAATCAAAATACTCAGAGAACTTTTTAGCTTCAAGCGTTGCACTGGAGATTATCAGCCTCAAGTCAGGCCTAGCCTTTGCTAAATCCTTTACTAGTCCAAACAGAATATCAGTGGACAACGTTCTTTCATGCGCCTCATCAACTATGATGACACTATAACTATCGAGTTTCGGTTCTATGAGAAGCTCTCGCAACAGCATCCCATCAGTCATGTACTTGATAACGGTTTTGTCTGAAGTACAGTCTTCGAATCTAATGGAGTATCCAACATCATGTCCGAGCTTCACACCTAACTCTTGTGCCACTCTGGAAGCAACGCTCATTGCAGCAACTCTCCGTGGCTGAGTGCAACCAATCATTCCACGCTTAGTGTAACCAGCTTCTTGTAGATATTGCGGTATCTGCGTTGTCTTCCCCGACCCTGTCTCTCCGACAATCACAAGAACCTGATTCTCTTCAACAAGTTTCAGCAACTCATCTCTGTACGCATATATCGGAAGCATCTTCCTATCTTCCTTACCCCTTTGTGCAACTGTTCTTGCCTCATCTTTCTCAGTTTCCACCTCACTAGATGTCTCAACCAAGCTTGTTACCTCGTCAAACACAAACTCATACCCATCATAAACTTGCTTCTTGTCCTTAGAACCAAACCTCAACATCGCTTTCTTAGCCTGATAATCCTCCCAAGCTTCTTGCTCCGTCTTACCTCTCTCCCTCGTCACCTCACCATACCGTTGCCTCGCCACACCAAATCTCTTCCTCTGATCAACACCACCTTCTCGATCATAAGCATCTGGAATCTTATAATAACCAACATCATCCCACGTTGTGTTCAACAGCTTATACAGTTCTTTCTTGTATCTAAACTCAACGTCTTCCTTCTCAGTGAGCTTCACACCTTCAAACCGTGAAAGCTCGAACTCTACCTGTTCCTTAAACTCCTCCACCTTCTTATTCTCCCTCTTCTTCAGATACTCTCGTCTCGCCTCTTCTCTTAACCTAGCTATCTCATAGTTCCCTAAAACCGTACCGTCTTCTTCTTCTTCGTCCTTCTCTGATTCTTCTCTGCTTCTCTTCCTAAAACTTTTCTTTGGAAAATTCAATTTAAATTTCACAGAGACAGAACCGAGAGATGGTTTTTCCTCCGACACCAACCTATCTACTGTTTCTTCCATGTCTATATCCATATCCTCAACCGATGATGATCGTACCTGAATTTTCGAATGCATCTCTAGGGTCTTCGTCTCCAGATCGTTGATCTCCACGGAGAAAACGAAACGAAGGCTGGAATTGTAAACTGAAATTAAGAGAGCGTAAACCCTAATTCTGAGCGTTGGTTCCGACTTGTGTGTTAACCGTGAAGACCCGAGAGTCCCGTCCCAACACCTATTTATATAGTTCTCTTACGGACGCGAATTTCCTTTTTTCTCTCCCGTTTTTTCCTTTTTAATTTATGAGTTTTAAATGATGAGAAAAACTAAGTCTACGTGATAAACAAGAAAAACACGTGTCCTATTTACTTTTGTTGGTTCTAATTAAGGGCACTTTATTGTTCTTAAGTGAAAGTTTTAATTTTTGTTAAGAGTCGGTTCTTAATTTTTTACTAAGAAAAATTAAGAACCGGTTCTTAAATAAGAGTTTTAAGAACCGGTTCTTAGCCGTAAAGTTAAAAAAAAACGAAAAAATGAAAAATCAAAAGTTAAGAACCCCATTTAATAACTCCGCAATGAACATGGCCTAATATAACGTTAAATATGAGATACTTTACGGGGCTTGTGAAATAACCAAAAATGAAAAAAGTTATACTATTATTTGTGAAGTTACTTTTTTGGTTTCAATTTAAAAGTTAGAATGTTTAAAGTCGTAGTTACGTTATGAATTTTTATATATAATTAATTATATAACTAAACACAAATTTTATATCAATAATCTTAGAATTTTTTTTTAAAATCATAATATCTTTTTTGTTATCTTAGATATTTAGTAATATTAGATTTATATGTTATAGTATATAATTGATAATAAACTAATATATTAAAATTGTACAAACATACTTCAAAAATAAAGTAATGATTATATATTGTGTTTTTTATTATTTGGCTTAGTCCTATTTGATTTCAATTTAATCAAGAGCACCCTAAGATCGTAAATTTCATTTATAATATTAGTTTGCTTTCAAAAGATGATATTTTTTATTTGTTAAATAAACTTTAAAAAAATTGTACAACTAATTATATTTTATAGTTTACTTTATAATTGGTTAAATTATTTTTGAATTTTATTTTAATAAGATGTTTTAGATAAAATAACTTTTAATGTTTGTTTTTTTTTACTTAAAACATCATATTTTGGAATTGAGGGAGTATAAACTTGGGGAAAATGGTCGATTCCCGCATAAACTAATTGCTCCCGGCTTTTTCATACACGAACTTTTAGTCTATGCCGAAACCCACACGAACAATTATGTTTTTTTAATTTCATACACGAACTTTTAGTCTATGCCAAAACCCACATGAACAACTCTGTTTTCTGAATTTCATACACGAATTATCGGTTTTAAACTAATTGCTACAAAATCATAAACGGTGTTAGTATCCATTAATAAATGGAGAATCAGTTTAATTTGGGTTAAATAAAATGAACGTAATGTCGTTTTGTTTCACGACACAGACCAACGACGTCATTGTGTCTTTGGATCGTTTTAAGGTTTCCAATGTGATGTCTTTTATACGACGCCGTGAAACCAAAGATAAAAACCTAATCCTGAATTTAAGAAGAACAACAAAACAACGTCGTTCCTTATTTTGTTAATGAGAAATTACACTAAAACGACGTTATATTTGTTTTATTTAAATTAGAAATTAAACCGTCAAACGGATAAAAGCACCGTTTAGAGTTTTGTGACAATTAGTATAAAATTGATAGTTCATGTATTAAATTCAAAAAATGGAGTTGTTCATGTTGGTTTTAGCATAGACTAAAAGTTCGTGTATGAAATTAAAAAGACGGAGTTATTCGTGTGGGTTTCAGCATTGACTAAAAGTTCGTGTATGAAAAAACCGGGAGCAATTAGTTTATGCGGGAATCGGCCATTTTCCCTATAAACTTGTTTCTCAGTAAAATTTATGCTCGTTAAAAAAAAACAAATTAACATTAGTACAATCAAATATGAATTATACTTAGAGTAACTAAGTGTACACAAAAACTAGTTTACGAGCAAAAGGATTCATATAAATCATAATCTCATATCAGTTGCCTTCCTGTAAATATTTATCAGATCATTGCTACCATCAAATCAACAATAAGATTGATAGAGTACTGAGGATGAGAAATGGTCAAACCAGAAATGAAGTTTTAAGTTATAGTTAAAGAAAAGATACAGCACGGAGGAGATAAGCGAATAAAGTAGTTGGGACAGAAAAGAAAGCAGAATGGTCACTCTCCTCCAAGATATACAACTGAGATGGTGGCCAATTCTCCACCAAACGGTCTTGGCGAACAGAATCAAATAAGTTATCCTTAGCAGTCTTGATATAAACTCGAGGAACTTTCTCGGCTTCAGGGTTTGGAGCCAGCTTATCAACACCTCCCAAAGCCCTTACTGGAGCTGGTCGCAACAGCTTAGATGCCAAAGTTACATCCTACCAACAAAGCAACAACCATATATATATATATCACCCCATTATAATAATAGGGGTAATGAAACATGATTCTGAAGACTGAAGTAATTAAGAGAGTAACCTCAAGAGGGCTTTGGCTATAGTAATAATGACGTCTAAACTCCTCCTTCATCAACGTGCCAGTGGGTGGCTTATCAGCGCCTTCACCGTATGTGAACTCCCATATGTCTTCTTCTTCCATAGTCATCTTTATATAATAATCACAAAAATTTATTACCAATAGATATTAGAAGTATGTTACCAATAAAAGTTTAAAAGCAATTAGCAGTGAATGTAAATGTCTTTTAATACATCAGTTTAGATAATAACAAAAAAAACAGAGATATAAGTTAGGGAAAGAGTCACTCACGATTGAACTATGAGGAGAAGAGGTGGATCCGGGTCGAACCATGTCAGCGGCGAGGTAAACGACCATGGAGATTTTGTCTGTGAACTTACAGAGAGCTTCAGTGACACTTCCTCCGCCGACGCTATGTCCCACGAGTATGATCTTGTGATGAGAAGGGATTTCGGAGAGAAGAGAGAAGAGAGGACGGTTATAGTGGTCGAAGTCAAAGACGGTGTTAGAGTCGGTAAGGTTGATGCCTGCGCCGGTGAGGTCGACGGAGGTGGCTTTGAATCCGGCGGAGACAAGAAGAGTGGTGAGCTTATACCAACACCAAGCACCGTGGCTGGCTCCATGTACAAACACGAAGTGAATTACGGAGTCATAACTACCGTCTCCTCCTCCCATTGCACACTCGTGTCTCTCTCTGATCTTTACGTTTAAAAGTTAACTCTAATATCCCTTTACTTTTAACACAAAACTGAATGCGTTTTGGTCCACACTTTGTAGATAACAGTTACAACTCCATACCCTTTTTTTTTTTTAAATAACTCCATACCTTTTTTACAAAAGAAAAAAAAAAACTCCATACCATCTAATTAATATTCTCTACACACTACGAAAACATCGTCTATATATATATATATATATATATATATATATATATATATATATATATATAAAACTGTTTTCTCCCTCCTAAGGATGCCACCTCATCAATTCATGCTTTCTGGATGTGACATGTGTTCCATACATCAATATGTTGCGTTTCATTAATAGATAAGAAAATAAATTTGTGGACTTTTTGTTAATCTTAAGAATTTGAGCCCACAAACGAGATATACCTTCGCCTTCATCACCTACACGGCGCGTCTAGGGTTCGTGTTCTTCTTCGATCCCTGAGCATCTTCACCAACAATGGAGTTGTAGGAGGATGCATAATTTGAATGGTCTTGAAGAATCTCTGTAGCAGCTTCGATTGCGTCTTTACGGCTTCGTTTCTTACCCTCCTAAACGTTATATGTTATTAATTCATTGCTTTAACACACCTCTTCATTCCATCAACCCACGTCAATCCACTACAAGAAAATGAGAAATTTCCAACGGGCAAATCCGTTGGAAAATGGTCAGAAATGGTTTGTTCTGACGGATTTCCAACGGATTTGACCGTCAATTCTATTTCGTCAGAAATTTTTACCTCGTAAAAAACCCGTTGGAAATTTCTAACTGTTTTTTGACGGATTTTTTTCGGTTGGAAATTCTGTCGGAATATTTATCCGTCAAAAATTTCTGACGGATGTATCCGTCAAAATGTTTTGATCGATATGGCTGTCAAAAATTTCTGACGGAGTAATCCATCAGAATTTTTTTTTTTCAAATATAATTCAAAATCTTCAAATTTAATAATTTAGATAATTAAAAATTTAAAATTTAAAATAAAATTATAACTTAAAATATGAATTTAATTAAGATTGCAAATTTCATAATTAAACATTTAAGACAACATAATTAAAATATTTAACTTGTTACAAAGGAATTTAAAATACATAGTAGTGAAAAACATGGCTGGGGAACAATTGTTCTTTGCGCAGACGGGGAATCCGATTATGTTGCTCATGGAGAAGAACCAGAGAAAAAATCCACATAAAACCTATAGAACAAAAAGAACAATGAATACAAGAACAACAGTTAATAATCAATCAAAAACATATAACATGTTATAGAACATATACAACATAAAGAATAACTAATTAAGAACATAAAACATATATACATATATATATTAAAAATGTTTAAAAAAACAATTAAAAATATAGATATATATTAAAAACGTTTTTAAATATATACATATATAAACAACGTTTTAAAAAAACAATTAAATCACAAAAATGTATACATAAATATTAAAAACGTTTTAAAATATATACATATATATTAAAACGTTTCTTAAAAAACGATAACAGAGATAGCACAAAAAATATATACATATATACTAAAATCCTTTTAAAATATATACATATATTTTAAAAGCATTTTAAAAATATATATAATAAACATAATTCTATAGATCTAAATACAAACAACATCAATGACAAAATCTTCAATTACAAAACCTAAACAAAAAAAAATCTTACATATCGGGAAAGAGGGTGCTGGCCAGAACGGATGGGTTGATGGAGATGGCCGGGACGCTTGTGGGTGACGGAGATGGCCGGAGAATCAAGCTTTAATCAACGGAGAGAGACATGGGGGGAGAGGAGCCGTTTTCTGCGAAGGTACCAGAGGGGAATGAGACATTAGGGTAAATGGCTGAGTGGTTATATATCAAAACTTTCTGACCGAAAATTCGGTTGGAAATCGGTTGGAAATTTCTGACCGACAAGTATCCGTTGGAAGTTTCTGACCGAAAAATGTCCGTCGGAAATTTCTGACTGAAGAAGTTCCGTCGGAAATTTCTGATCGAAGAGACTCCGTCGAAAATCCGTTGGAAATTTTTGACGGATTTTTTGTCCGTCAGAAATTTTTGACGGATTTCCAACGACCATAATTTAAAAGTATTGTCGTTGGAAAATCGTTGGAAAATTTTGACCGTTTTCCGACCAATTTTGTGCCGTCAGAAATTTTCGACCAATCGCAATATCCGTTGGAAATCCGGTTAGAAATGTCTGACCGAAAAAAGTCGGTTGGAATGTCCGTCAGTTCTGTCTCTTTTTCTTGTAGTGATCACGATTTGAAATTGGATGTATCTTATCCCCCTGTAGGTCGGTCTCTCTACACCTATAAAAGAAGTCATCTTCCCTTGAACATCATCCTTTCAACTAGGGAGAACGACGAAGAAAGCCTACTTTCTGTAAAATGACTAACTCACCAATCCTTATTTCTGATTTGAAGTTAGGCTGATGTGCTTCTGTTGAGGTGAGATTGTTCAGCTTTTGGGAAGCCGAATGTCAAGCGTAGCGGTGAGGTGATGGGTCTGGATATGCTATTACTTGATTCAAAGGTGAATTTGTTTTCAAACTCATGTTCATAGTGCTCTTATGTTCATAAGCTCATGTACATCATATTTTTTTCTCATGTTCGTAGTGTTGTTATGTTCTTGAACTCATGTTCATAGTGTTTTTAAACTCAATAAACTCTTATATTTGGATCTTAATTAACCATCCTTTGAAAAAATAATTTAGAAACATTTGTGATTATGTTCTTTAACTCATGTTGTTACTGTTCTTCTTTGTTAAACTCACGTTTACAAAAATCTTAAACTTATTTTGGTTGTGTTCTAAAATTCATGTTCATATTGTTCTTTTGATCTTAAACTCATGTTCATGTTGTTCATGTTTATGGTATTTTATCATATAATTTAATGTCGTTACATAGCACCTTACTCCTTATTTCAGTGAGTTAAATAGAGCTTTTCCATATGTTTCCACTAACACCGGTAATACAATTCATTCTCACACGCTGATTTTTTTTAAACATGTATCCCATAAAGCTGTATCAGATAAGTGTTGTTTACAACCAAAAATAAAAGTCAAACGGAAAGTAGCAGGTACACTGGAAAAGTCAAAAGAAAAAACAAAAAAGTCTTTTTAGCCAAAAGAAAAAAGAAAAAAAAAGTCATGCAACCAAGTCTCCACTTGACACCCATTAAAAGTTATTTTTAAATACAAGACTATCATTTCTTATGTTTTTTTTTGCGTTTATGATTTGATCCCAATAGTTACTGCGATTAGGTTAGTGTTTAATGTTGTTTGAAATGTCAATTTGATCTCTTCATCCTGCAAATGGTGCAGCTGAGAAGTTTCTGCAATTCGCATGCATAAAAGTTTTTAAAACTGCTTTTGAAATTTGGCCACTATGGTGAATATTTACTCTTGGTTTGGAATAGCTAATGTGATACTCGATTTTGTTTGCCAAGGGAACAATGGTACATGATCTAGGGATGTGTTATCGTTGGTTGGTCACGAGCCACATGATCTACGGTATTTGCATTAATGGTCTTACATGTTTTCCTAAAGATTATTAATATTGCTTTTCAATCATGGAAAAATGATAATAATTTTCATGAAATGAACAAAGCATAAATACATTTGAAATTAAGTTGTAACTGTTTTAGAAAAATTGGAGATTTAGTAGTTCCAGAAATAAAGAAAATATATTAAGATTTTTTTTGTTAAAGAACAATATTAAGAATTGTTATCATATAAATATATGTACTAATAGTGTTATGATAGAAATATATGTACTTATAGCAAACTCCTTTTCAAAATTGTTCAATCGTATCAGAAATGGTAGGATCCATATTTATTTGTGTACAACATGACTTTTATCCTATTTTCCTTCAATATTACATCATGCAATAAAGCTGATTTTCATTTTATTATTGAACACACCCCCAAATACATTACTAAATTGCAAACAATGTGAAAATTCACAATTTCTTTATAATATCCAGTAAATTCAATTAAAAATAAACAGGAAACTAAACAATATCTTAACAAAAAATTATTATAGAATTTTGTTTGAACGAAAATAACACATAGTTTAAATTCCACGCGTAGCGCATGGCGACCCTAATACTGTATATAAAAAAGGATGTGGAACAACCAATATCCCACACACATACACACAACAAAAAAGAAGACGTGAACACTGCATTTGGTCATGTCTCAGAACAGTTATGTGTCTAACATTCCAGAATTTTTTTTAAAGGACCAAATATAGAAAGTAATTAAATATAAATATACATATAGCTGTCGATTATATTTTGGCTAAGATCCCAGAGTTTCTTGAAAAAAATCTAACAACTGATTGTAATTTAAAGAACTTAAATATAATTTAGCTGTCGAATATATATATTTTTGGCTTTGAATCTAGAGTTTCTTGAAAAAGATCTAACAATTATTATAATTTAAAGAAACTAATCAGATTTTATTTAGCTCTCGGTTATATTCTTTACCTAGTATTCCATAATATTTTGAATAAAATTTAATAAATCATTATTTAAACTGAAATATCTTTAACATTTGATTTTCAATATTTATATCAACAATAAAATGGTAAGAAATGATACATTTCCTAATTTTGACTTGGGTAAGTTGTGGAATAGCCAATTTTAAAGGTAAAACTAAGAATATAGCATTGATTTTGATATAATTAGTTTTTTTTGTAGCATTTATCCATTTTTCTTTCGCTTATTATAATATTTCTCTAAAGATTACCAGTAAGTAAATTATGTTGAGTTGTACGAAAAATGACAATGGTCATAAAAAACGAAAATAATAAAAATAGAAAAAATTTAACAGTGACGTGGCAAACCTGAGAAAACATCGATCATGTAATTATAGAAGAAGTGACGTTCGTAGATACATAAGAAGCAGCAAAGTTTAAGTAATTGTTTTAATGGTTGTAGTTATGCCATGGTGGATGACGAAATGCATGTACCAAAAAAAGAATAATGTTTAGAAAATAAGAAGTTTAGATAGAATAGATCAGAAGAAATGAAATGAATGTAACTTAAGCATGGATGAAGATCCGGTCTCATTCAAAATTACCATGGAAAGTGACAATTCGGAAGAGTGGTTTGATGCCTCAAAAGAAGAAATGAAATCTATGAGTGACAATCATGTATGGAACTTAGTAGAGTTGCCCGATGGCTTCAAAACCGTTGGTTGTTAATGAGTCTATAAGACTAAACGCGACTCGAAAGGTAATGCTGAGAGACACAAGTCTCACCTTGTTGCTAAAGGTTACTCCCAAAAAGATGGCATCGACTATAAAGAGACATTCTCTCCTGTTTCAAAGAAGGATTCACAACAAGAAAACGTTGGTTTAGCGACTACATATTACGACTACATATATGTAGTCGTAATTTACCATCGTCTTTACGACTCAATTACGTCTAATAAGGCCTTAGTCGTAAAATAGAGGTTATTTTGCTACCAATTATATTAGTAGTACATTAGACGTAGAAGAACGACCAATGTACGACAACGAGATATGTTAGACGTACATTAGTCGTTCATTTACGACTAATGTACGACAATATGTGTTTGGGATTTCGGTTTAGGGTTTAAAGACTAGTCGATGCTAACTGGTCGTAATGGACGACTCGGTTACGACCAAAAGAGGAAGTAGATGCTCATTGGTCGTAAAACGTCGAAGTTAATTAATCGTAAACTCCCCTATAAAAGATCCATCATTTTCTCCTAAAGCCAAACAAATATTTTAAAAAAGAAATGATAATTGAGCTGAAAGATTTAAAAAATCTGAGAAAAAGAGAGAAAAAGATATTTGGATCACAACTTCGAAAAGATCAATGTGGGACATACGTTAAAACGTTAGTTTCCCTTAAAATCTACTGACTTGTGATTCCAGTATCTTTCTTCTCTTTTTTTTCAAATATTACAAATGTAGTCCCTTTTTGGTCGTAAATGTTATTAGTCACGCATTGGTTGTACTTTTACGACTAATTTACATCTAATTACTTTATTAGTTGTAAATTAGTCGTAAATTTGCGACTTCGTTACAACAAATGGATTTGCATCTATTTTGCATCTATTGAACAACTAAGTTAACTACCTACCAAAATCGAAATTTCTCTATAAATATGATCTTCTCCCTCATTCTTAAAACGGAAGAAAAAAAACTTTAAGAGAAATGTCTAAAAATATTTATGAGATTCGGAGTTGGATGTATGCACATAAAGATTCAAGGGGAAGAGTAACTGACGAATTTCTCAAAGGAGCGGAGATGTTCATGAACCAGACCGGAAAACGTTTCTCACACAGGAAACGGGTAAAATGTTCAGTCCTTGTCGTAAATGCAACAATACGAAGTTTGCTGCTAGTGAAACGGTTTGGAAACATATAATAAATAGAGGATTTACTCCACATTACTATATCTGGTTTAAACACGGAGAAGGTGATAGTAAGAATGAAGCTAGTAGTAGTAATCAGGTTGAGATTATTCATAACAGAGAGGAACAACATTTGCTTTCTGAAGTTACCTTCAAGAGGATCATCATATGGTAGATCATGGTAGGATGCATGATATGGTCACAGATGCATTTCGTGAAACAACATCTATTATAGAGGAGGTAGAAAATGTAGAGGGGCCTAACTTGGATACAAAAAGATTTTACGAAATGGTAGCAGTAGCTAATGAACCAATTTATGAAGGTTGTAGAGAAGGTCTTTCTAAATTATCATTGGCTGCTAGGATGATGAATATCAAAACTGATCATAACTTACCTGAGGCTTGTATGGATGCATGGGCTGAGTTGTTTAAAGAGTATTTGCCTGAAGATAATTTGTGTGTTGAATCTTATTACGAGATTCAAAAACTTGTTCATAGTCTTGGCTTGCCTTCAGAGATGATAGATGTCTGTATAGACAACTGTATGATCTTATGGGGAGACTATGCAGAATTGTTAGAGTGTAAATTTTGCAAGAAGCCGCGATATAAACCGCAATGACGTGGACGGAATAGAGTGTCGTACCAGCGGATGTGGTACTTATCCATTAAGGATAGGCTGAAGAGATTATATCAATCTGAGAAGACGGCATCATCAATGAGATGGCATGCGGAACATACTCAGAAAGAAGGCGAGATCAATCAACCCTCTGATGCAAAAGCGTGGAAACACTTAAATTCGGTGTACCCTGATTTTGTAAGCAACCCCCGGAACTTTTATCTTGGACTCTGTACAGATGGCTTTAGTCCATTTGGAATGTCTAGAAGACAATACTCGCTTTGGCCAGTCTTCTTGACACCGTACAACCTTCCTCCAGAGATGTGTATGGCAAAGGAATTGCTTTTCATGAGTATATTGATACCTGGACCAAAGCATCCAAAGAGGTCACTGGATGTTTTTCTACAGCCTTTGATAAAAGAGTTGAAGGAATTATGGTCAACAGGCGTGCAAACATATGATTGTTCAACAAAAACAAATTTCACAATGCGAGCAATTCTTTTGTGGACCATTAGTGACTTTCCTGCATATGGGATGTTGTCAGGTTGGACGACACATGGGAGACTATCTTGTCCTTATTGTATGGGAAACACAGACGCATTTCAGCTGAAGAATGGTAGGAAAACTTTCTGGTTTGATTATCATTGAAGATTTCTTCCCATTAACCATTTGTACCGAAGGAATAAGAAATTGTTTCGGTCAAAGAGGGTTGTAAGGGACACCGCTCCACCCTATTTAACTGGAGAAGAAATCGAAAAAGATATTGATTACTATGGAGGACTAGACACAGTCACCATGAGGGGTAATTGGCACACTCTTGCAAATATACCCGACGGTTACGGGACACAACATAATTGGCACAAAAAGAGTATATTTTGGAAACTTCCATATTGGAAAGATCTACTTCTACGCCACAATCTTGATGTGATGCATATAGAGAAGAATTTCTTTGACAACATCATCAATACTTTGTTGAACGTCCCTGGGAAGACAAAAGATAACAGGAACTGAAGGTTGGATTTGCATGCACTATGTTCTAGGGTTGAGCTGCATATTCAAAACGATGGGAAAATTCCGGTTCCCATTATTAGATTGCCAGCACCAGCAAAAGCGGCGTTGTTCAAGTGGGTGGCATCTGATGTGAAGTTTTCAGATGGATATGTTTCAAATTTATCAAAATGTGTGGATCAGCATGGACAAAAGTTTTCAGGGATGAAGAGTCATGACTGTCATGTGTTTATGCAACGACTTCTACCATTTGCATTTTCGGAGTTACTTCCAAAGGATGTTCACGAAGCACTTCCAGGTAACAAATAATAATAAAGTTATATTAATTATTACTTTTTGGTCATGTACATTAGAAAGTTTCTTATGGTGGCTTGTACATTAATTAATTATTCGTAGGCATTGGAGCTTTTTTTTAGAGATCTTAGCACACGCACCTTAACTGTAGATGTAATCAGACAACATGATGAGAATATCCCGATCTTGATGTGAAATTTGGAAAAGATATTTCCTCCGACTTTTTTTGACGTCATGGAACATCTTGTTATCCACCTTCCGTATGAGGCACTGCTTCGTGGACCTGTTCATAATGGATGGATGTATCCTTATGAGCGAGCCATGAAACATTTAAAAGGGAAAGCAAAAAATCTGGCAAGAGTGGAAGGTTCAATAGTTGCTGGAAGTTTGAATGCGGAAACATCTCATTTCACGTCGTACTACTTTGGATCACATGCCCGGACACGGAAAAGAACAACGAGCAGGTATGATGATGGTGGTGTTTGCGCCGACATATATTGTTGAAGACGTTCCAGACATATTCTGTCAGGTTGGACGTCTAGGTGGAAAAGTGAAAGAAGTTTGGTGGTCGAGTTCTGAAGACGCTCACAGCGCCCACACATATATACTCCTTAACTGCGAGGAGCTTGAGTTTTATATGCCGTAGCATTTTAATATATATATATATATGTATATCATCAATTATATTTATTTTAAAACAGTGATTTCATTGCCCAAGTCGAAGAAGCTATACCCGGGATATCAACCAATGATATCAACAAAAGGAAAGATCAACACTTTGTGAAGTGGTTAAAAACGCAGGTAAATATATATTTTTATGAAATTATATATATATATATATATATATATTGATGATCGATACTACTGCAGGTCGATTATGATGATCCATTGTATCCTCAGTGGTTATACGAATTGATACAAGGTCAGGTCGCGAAAGTCACCACAGCATCTATGTATTTCACACGTGGTTATACTTTTCACACTTACGAATATGGAAACCGAAGAGCAACAATGAACTATGGAGTATGTGTGAAAGGCGAAACATATTTTTACAGAATCATACAAGAGATCATAGAAGTGGAGTTTCCCGGCATGAAGCTCAAATGCGTACTCTTCAAATGTGACTGGTTTGACCCCACTGTCAATAGAGGTGTTCGGTATAGTAAGTTTGGTGTTGTTGACGTAAATGCTACACGGAGGTACAACAAATTTGAGCCCTACATATTGGCTTCTCAGACATACCATATACCTTACCCAAGGATCAAACAATCCGGAAGTTCCTGGTTAGCCGCTATAAAAGTTACACCTCGGGGCCGAGGTTTGAGTGTTTGGGGTTAGAGGTTTGTGGTTTGGGTTTGGGGTTTAGGGTTTAGGGTTTGGGGTTTAGGGTTTAGGGTTAAGATAGTAAAATTACTACTAAATTACAACTATTAGTCGTAATGTAGTGGTAAAATTACTACTATATTACAGTTATTAGTCGTAATGTAGTCGTAATAAAATCAGTTGGTCGTAATCTAGTCGTAACTTTACGACTATCAGTCGTAAATGAATTGTAAAGTTACGAGTAGATTACGACCAAGCCCAAAACTCTATATATAGAGGGACCTCGCGGAAGCAACTCAGTTGCTCATCCCCTTCTCTCTAACAACGACTCAACTTCTCTCTAGGTGAGTTTTTTTTATAGTTTTAGATGGTTAGTTAGGTAATTAGATTAGGTTTGTAATTAGTTTAGAATTGGAATTAGTTTAGGATTGGAATTAAATTAAGATTGGAATTAAATATATTTGAATTGTTTTATTTAACCGGTCTATCTTTTTAAAAATTTCAGATATATATATTGTTATGTCTGGTAGAAAGAGAATCCGGAACCCGCTGCTGCTAGAAACTCCTACGGGAGTACTTTTTCGGTCAATCATCAAACGACCCCACTGTTTCAACGTCGGCCGGCACATCATCCGGCCATGACACGGTTCCAGAGACCCAACTGGCCAGTACTCACCCGTCGACGTCATATGTGCCTCCACCGGCCTACAACCCTAGTGATGAACCTATGCCATACTATCCGCAAGCTCACGATGATGATATGAATTACTTTACCTATGAGCCGGATCATCAGCCGGACGTGCCTACGCCTCCCCCTCCGCCTCCTCCTCCGCCTCTGGCCCCGCATCCCGCACCTGATCCGGCTCCCGGTCTTCATCCAGATTTGATGGTGCCGCCGAATGCACCATATGCAAGATATACAGTGGAAGATATTCTCCGGATGCCGGGACGAGAAGGTTTACGAATCGTCGATCCGGATCGACGCCCCGGCACATTTTGGTAATCATTCTAAAATTAATTAATTAAAGTTTAAATTTAAAATTTATTTAATCATAAATATTGAAAAAAATATATAAATTTTCAAATTTTGTAGGTTTTTGACGGACAATATTTTAGGACAAAGCGTTGGGGATATCATTCGGGCAAATTTTTGGCATGCCCATCCCAACTGGACTCTTACACCGGACCACGTTCGCATTACGTGGTTCAAGTGTTTCGCGGTAATTAGTTTTTTTTTTAAACTAATTAATTCATCATAGTTAAATTATAGCTAATGTTTTTTAATTAACGTTTTCATAATTGTTTTGTAGCAAAAATGGAATTGGTCGATTGGTCTCAACGAGGAGGTTAAAGCTGCGTTCTACAAAAAGGCGATGCAGCGCCTCAAGAACATCGTTGGTGATTCGAAGGACGACTGGAGGCTAAAACGGGATGACGCAAAACCAAGCTACCTCAACAACGACGTTTGGCTTGGTTTGGTGGCTTTTTGGATGAAGCCTGAGTCAAGGCAAAAGTCTATCAGGTACTCTACGGTCCGGATGACCAAGTATGCTCAAGGTAACCTGCCAATACCTTATACTTTCGGGCAAACCCCACATGCTGGGAGGGCACTTAAAATTGTAAGTGTTTAAATTTTTTTGATTTTGTTATTCTTTTTTTTAAACGTAAAATTTTAATTAATTTTATTTTTTATATAGGCTGCTGAAGAAGAAGCACCACCATCTCTCGCCCGACTATACAAGATTACCCACCAGCGTTATGATGGGACTTTTGTGCATCCTCAAGCAGAGAAGATCTACAACGAGGTAGAAACTCGGATCGAAAAGATCCAGACTCAAATGTCGCAACAAAATCTGGATACTTCACCGGTCCAGCTTTCCACCATCGACCAAAACAAAAAATTTGAGCAGGTGAATTATTTTAATTTTAATTTTATTAACATTTTTAATTTTTTATTAAATATATTAATTATATATTATAAATATAATTAGTAAATAATATTTGATATTTTGTAGGTTGCTCCGAATAAAATGGGACATATTGTTGGGATCGGGACTGTGAATGATGTCCCGAGGGCAAGGGGCCGAACACGCAGCGAGAATAGAAGAAGATTCTTCTCTCCGACGAGAATTAGCATCTGCCAACAAAGTCATAGACGAGCATAAAGACAAGTTCAAGGCTATGGCGAATATGTTCGATCTTATGATGGAGAACTCGAACCTAAACCCAACGGTTGCTAATGCATGGCAAGCTCTTCGTCCGAGCTTTAACCCCGACCCCACTCGGGAAGAGCAAGTGGATTTAGAGCGACGTGCGGAGCAGCAAAGTTTCGAGTTGTTCCAAGAAATGAACCTCAACAACAGACCTTCATAATTTTTTTTTGTATGAGTACTTTATATATTATTTTAATCAAATATGTTTTTATATATATTTTTAAAATTTTATTAATTTTTTAAAAAAATTGAATTAAAAACAAAAAATTAAAAAACAAATCAAATTAAAAAAAAATGTATTATATTAAAATAAAATCTACATTGGTTGTAAGTTAGTCTTAAATTTACGACTAATGAACAACAACTATCGATGTTACTTAGTTGTACAGTACGACTAATAAACTACCAAATATTACGTTTAATTTACGACTAATGAGGTCATCACAGAGTTACGACCAATAACTTAGTCGTAATATAACGACTAGATTACGACCACCTGTGGTAGTCGTAATATTACGACTAATTTACAACTAAATTTGCATTACGACTAGCGAATAACGACCAATGGTGTTTCGATGTTAATTGGTCGTAATACTCCTATTACGACCAATTAACAACCAATTATGTAGTCGTTATACACCTGTTTTCTTGTAGTGATTTTCTTAGAAATGTTTTGGCTTTGGGGGCTCATTATGATCTTGAGCTTCACCAGATGGATGTGAAAACCGCCTTTCTAAATGAAGATCTTGAGGAGGAAGTATATATGGACCAACCTGAAGGTTTCGTGGTCGCAGGAAAAGAAAACTTGGTGTGTAAGTTGAGAAAGTCAATATATGAACTAAAACAAGCTTCTTGACAATGGTATATAAAGTTTAATGATACCATCACGTCATATGGTTTTGTAGAGATCATTGGTGATCGATGTATCTACATTAAGATCAGTGGAAGTAAGTTTGTGATATTAGTCTTATATGTTGATGATATTTTGCTTGCTGCAAACAACATGGGTATGTTACATGATGTATTGAAGTATCTCTCTAAGAACTATGAAATGAAAGATATGGGTCAGGCATCTTATGTGATCAGGATAGAAATCTTTCGAGATATATCACAAGGATTGTTAAGCTTGTCTCAGAAAGGATATATCAATAAGATCTTAGAGAGATATAGAATGGAAAAATGCTCTGCAAGTATAGCTCCAATTCATAAGGGGGATAAGTTCAGTAAAATGAAATGTCCTAAGAATGAATTGGAGAGTAATGAAATGGAAAGAATTCCTTATGCATCGGTGGTTGGGAGTTTGAACTATGTTCAGACATGTACTCAACCTGATATCAGCTTTGCTGTTGGAATGTTGGGTCGATATCAAAGTAATCCCGGAATGGACCACTGGAAAGTTGCAAAGAAGGTTATCAGGTACTTGCAAGGCACCAAAGAGCACATACTTACATTTAGGAGATCTGATCAGCTAGAAGTCATTGGATATTCAGATTCAGATTATGCCGGATGCGTTGATAGCAGAAAACCAATGTTTGGTTACTTGTTCCTGTTATCTGGGGGAGAAATCTCATGGAAGAGTGGAAAGCAGTCTGTCATTGCTACTTCCACTAAGGAGGCTGAATTTGTGGCATGCTTTGAGGCCACAATTCATGCATTATGGCTGCAAAACTTTATCTCAGGGCTTCGGATTATCGACACTATAGCCAAGCCGCTGAGAATTTATTGCGATAATTCTGCAGTCTTCTTTTTAAAGAACGACAAGTACTCGAAGGGTGCTAAGCACATGGATTTAAAGTACTTGTCTGTTAAAGAAGAAGTTCAGAAACGAAGAGTGTAATTTGAGCACATAAGGACAGACATGATGGTAGCGGATCCGCTAACTAAAGGTTTACCACCCAAGGCGTTCAATGGACATGTAGAGCGTATGGGTATTATATATAAGGCTTTGCTATTTTAGTTATGGGATGCTCATTATGTATTTGACACATAGAATTCACTTAAAGATTATGTTTCTTATTTATTAATTATGTTATCATTAAAGTATATGTATACACTTATGGTTTGTAGATAACATATGTTTGGTTTGAGAAATAAAGGTTCTTCTCATGTAAGGATTGATATAAAGTTGTAATTGATTTGCGATATATGGAAGAGACTATGTCGTTTAATGACATACAACCGCCATGATTCGATCAGTTTAAATTTTAGTAAATATCAAGTGAACTTGATGTAAAGTGCACATTAAAGTTATTGAACCCTTAAAACGACACAAAGGTCAAGTGGGAGAATGTAAGAATATTTTATATTCTATATGACCTATGTGTATATTGGTTTAATATAAAATTCAAGTTTATATTAATGTTTTTAGATTCTAATATAAAAGACGATATTGTGATGGATCGGTTTCGATTAATGAGTTAGAATCATGGTGTATTGATAACCCTCCTACTTTATCTTATGTTTTATAAATCCCCTTAGTCTCATAATTATATATATATATATATATATATATATACTAAGGTAATAGTATAATATTACCATAAGGTTTAATATATATGATTATATGGTATATGAAATTGCAGTTAATAACGAATACGTTGGAGAGATATGTATACCACACATCCCTTTACTTAATTATTAAAAGGGCTCGTGCATTATTCTGTCACCAACAGAGAAAGTTTTTTTAAAACACACTACAACATAAGAGTTATTAAAAGAAACGATTAAGGAAGGCTTTTTATGATTTTTTATCCATCAAGGAAAGCACCAAGAAAAAGGTTAAAGGGGAGAAAATCAATTTGGTGGAATTGCATCCAAGCATAGATCAAGGTTAGTGTTTTCTACCTTCTTTAGAAATTGTGTTAGGATTAAATTAAGACAAATCATTGGATCTTGGGTAGATTTCATAATTGAAATCATGAAATTAATTAACAGATATAGTGATGGTGGTTGAGTGATGAATATGATTATAGAAGAGATGATAGTGATTATAATGAAATGGTGATGGCTATGTTGGAAGAAATTGTTGATGAAGAAGTGTTGGTTAATACGAAGAAGAAGATGTTGATTATGTAAGAAAATATTATGGTGATTAATAGAAAATAATTTTTTTTTCAATTGGTAAATAAAAGTAATATAATATTATTTTAGAAATATTAAAGAGTTTTTGTTTTAAAAGTTTTAATTACATTTTATTTTATATTCGAATGGTGCAATTTCCCTTTTAACTTCATGATAAATGATATATCACTTACTTTGATATCTTTTACAATTTGTTAATAAGATACTAATGTTTATATTGTTGTTGTAGTCATCAAAAATGGTAGTAAAATATATTAGATATAACTAAATGATAATAATTCTAGCTAGACAATAACAAGGGAACCGTATTTGAAATATTCACGAAACAAAAAGGACTGCTACCATCATTTAGAAAATGGTAACAAACACGGGTCAACCAAACCCTAATATTAAACTAAATGGCGATAGTTTTGTCGGTTTAACAATAATTGTGTTACAACAACACATTTATTTAACTCAACCTATATTGAATTACAATAATGTAAAATTATTTTTATAAACCAAAATATAGTTAAAATGATTTATTGTACAGTAAATACAAATTATGAAAATTATAATATAAACACCAACAAATCATTTATAAAAGTCTTCAAACTAGTTTCTAAACCAAAAAAAATCGTGTTTTCGAAGCAAATATCAAAATTTAATTCTTTATTACAGAATATTACGATTAGTTGCATGTCTTATTGTGGTTCTTTACACAATAACAAAATGAATAAGAAGCTATGATTTGTGTTGTAACAGAAGCATGACTCTAGATTAGTTGATATAAGATAATCAGTTGTGACTAGTTGTGCAATAATAAAATGAACAATAAGTTATGATTTGCAACCCGATTGCAATTGAGTGGCAAGTCGCAATAATATAGTCAACATGATCAAGAAGTTGTTGATATAGTGGTAAATGAGTGACTAGTAGGCATTCCACCATTTAGAGCTGGGTTTCGGACAAAGAGAAACCACTTTTTATACCCAAAAAAACGTAGCATAGCATGATTTAGTGTTGGGTATTCGGGTTTTCGGTTCGGGTTTTCGGTTCGGCTTGATTCGGTTTATTCGGTTTTCGGGTTATTCGGGTTGAGGCGCCTAGGAACCAGACATTTTCCTGGTCAGTTTGGTTCGGGTAATGTCGGGTTTGAGTCGGATTCTATTCTTTTATAAAACCTGAAGTGGAATGAATTATAAATAATTCGGATTTGGTCTGCGTTTAAAACCTAAAAACTTATAAAAACCTGAAAACCCGATCTAAACCCGAATAAAAAAAATGAAAAATGTTCTGGTAATTCGGATAGTTCGGGTTTTCTGATATTTTTTTATCTATAAATTGTATTTTATATATGTAATTTTTAAAAAGATAATTAATATTTTTAATATATTCGGGTACTCGTTTGGTTCTCTATTCGATCGCGGTTCAATTTTGTTTTTTCAGATTTAAAAATATAGGAACCCTTCGGGTTTTTGGTAAATTTTTAATCCGATTTTGGTTTCAGTTTTTTTAGTTCCGGTTCCGGTTCGGTTTTCGGGTTTTGGATAATATGTCCAAGACTAGCATGATCCTAATCCTAGATAAGTTATGCCGGAAAATTTTTGTTTTACAGACAGTAATGGGTAGTTCGGGGTTTGGACTCAACAAGAAATTGTAGTTAAAGACATATTGGGCCGTAAAATACAGGTCCATATAAGTAGTGAGATGAATAGAGAAAAAAAAAAGACTCGCCTCACCGGAGAGAAGTCTAGACTCTAGACTCTAGATCCCTCTTCTCTTCTTCTACATCGAAGTTTGGTTCAAGTTCAAATCCTCTTCCCCGACGTTACAATGCCGGTAATTATGGTTCCTCAGATATCTAATTTTCTCATTAGTTTTGTTTCTGATTCGGACTTGCAGTTTAAGACGGTGATGGAAGTGGAGCCTCCGAGTCTGGTACGGTACTTGATCGGATCGGCGGTAATGATGATCGGCGTGGTATTACCGGTTGGTTACATGATGTTCCGAAACAAGCGCGTCCCCTCCTCGTCTTCTTAGGTCTGCCTTTTCTTTCACTATATCGCAATGACAGCTTTTGTAAGAAGTTTCATTGTGTAGGAGATCATTTAGCTTGCCCTGAGACTGAGAATCTAAAAGGTTTCTTGTTTTGGTTCTTAAAGCTAAGTTTAGTAAGTCAGTGAAATGATATTATTATCTAGGAATGTGATTTAGTCTCAAACTTGGATTAGCACTGGGAATTGATGTTGGAGACAATGTAAATGATGTGATTGTTTCCTGCGAGGTAGATGCTCGTGGCTTTTTAGACAATGTTAGCCATTTAAAATGCTTTGGAGAGACTGAAAGCTTCAGTGTATTTTGTGTTTGGATTGAGTTCAGGTGGGGAATCCATGGTTGAATAGATGAGTGATCAGAATAATTATAGTTTCTCCTCTTCGTTATAAAGCTTGTTTAGGCTATAAAAGAAAAGGTGTGATCCCTTTTTTTTGCTAGTTATGTCACTCTCTGGACTTTATCATCCTCAACGGTTTGGTATTCAATAATCTGATATTGTGTTTACATTTCAGAAACAAAGTTTTGATATAGAGAGCCAGAGGCTTGAATTCATCTGGATCGAGAAGGATGATGCCATATGATTGATATGGACGACCAGGGAATTCTTGTTTTTTTTTACATGGGTTGTAAGAGATTCATAAACCAAGAAATGTGAGTATTTTTTTCGTTTAATCTTGTTTTGTTTCTTGGTTAGCTATTCCAAAATCTATTATGTCACAAAACCTCTTATCTTCGGTGGATAGATTATATTTTCGTTCATTGTATATTCCTTGTGCTTTTTAATTTGGTTTTCTGTTTCAAAAAAAGTTCGAAATGTAGTAGATATGGGGTTCAATAGGTAATGATTTGGGCAGTTTCAAACCATTGCTTTAATGAGTGTCCTCAAGTAAAGACGAGCATAAACACTTTTCTTAAGGAATAGCTTTGTGATTTAGTCAGCTCATGTTTGAGTTTGAGCATAATATGCAAAACCTGAAATGAGTGCATAATGACATGTACTCATTCCTCTTTCCACCTCCCCAGTGCTTGTCCAACGCGGACTCTGTCTCCTTGTTTGACGCAGAATCTGTAATCTGATGAACCGCTTGAACCGTCAGGTGAGTTTCCGGTTGGTGCTTGGAAAACAAGCACCACGGTCGATCCCATGTTGAAAACACCTACCTGCATCGACCATTTACCAAAGATATGAATTAAAAAAAAAAAAAGAATAATTCATTACATTCCTTATACTGGAAATGTGTATTGGTTTACTCTCGAATCACATACCTCCTTTCCTTTCTCAAGCTTTAAGCCATGACCTTGTGGATCGTACACCCGCTCCTCTGGTGGCTCTGTAGGAAACAGCTTCTTCTTTGGCTTGTTTGTTCTTAGTTCAGGTTCGATGAAAAGCTGTGACACCAATGTCAGCAAGTTATTAGAATGTCTTTGGTTTAGGGAGTTAGGATTTTCAAATTTTTTTTATTTACCTCAATGGATCCAATGTTGGTCGCACCAACAGCAGCAAGTGCCATAAAGCCTTCTTTCCATACCCCCTCAAGCACAACCTGTTCTCAATTAGATTAAAAGCTGATGATCAATATCTGGAGATTAAAGAAAAGCCTACACATATCCGGGTACGTTTACAAAGAAATAATTACCCTTTCATTTTCAACATAGAGATTTTTTATCGTTCTAGTAGCACGCTCGTTCACTGGAAACAACCGCCCTGTAAAAATTGATTGTTTTGTTAGAGAAATTTCAATAGTGACAAAATCCCTAGGTTGTATTCTTAGATGAGAGATTACCAAACCTGCAAAGTGTCGACGAACCAATGCATTCCAGTCAGCAGGAGAGTGTATTCGGTGGTAGTCCCCTGGTCTTAGGTATATCACACAATAATAGAGCCCCTTCATTGGACTGCAACACCAAACTCGATCATATAAATTGCAGTTTTCTTGACACTAAAGTCACTGCTTAGATGTTCTTCAAGGTTAGTATTTCACTGACCTAGCTGAGATGCTCTCCCGTAATTTTGGAGATGCCAAAGAGACTCTCAGCCAAGACTTGTCGCCTGTATCTCCAACAGCTTCTTCCTCAGACTCATCATTACCTTGAGGTACCATGGGAAGTAGAGAGTTTGTTCCGAGAAGAGCAGGAACTGAGTAAGAATGTCCTTTGACTTGCTCGATCATCCCTCTACTTTCTTTTAACTCTCCAAACCTCAGAACGGTGCCATCCACAGGACTAACCTGATTTATTTCTTGAAATCTTAGAAGGTGACGCTAAAGAAAGAAAGTCTCCATAAAAAGAAAGTAACAACGTTCTTGTTACCAGTTACCAGACAACGAGGATCGGGGTCGATAGGCCTGCAACCTTCTTTCAAGCTCCGAACAAAGAAGTCCCGTAGTGAAGCATATTCTTCAAGAGGTAAAGCTGCTTCTTCAAGATCTGAAAAATCACCCTGTGAATCACTTCCTCTGCATAACTCTAAATCGTCAAAGCAGTATCACATGTATACAACAAAGTGAGCATACTTGAATGAAAAGCCCGAGACCAGGCTTTATAAACAAAGGGCCGCATCCAGACCGGAATTTCCTGAGAAGAAAAAGACCAAACAAGTTAAAATCATGATCATTAATAACCAGAAGTGTTTCAACAAATAAGAAACTCACCAGGCTCGTCAAAGAGCCCCAAGCTCTTGAGATTGATCGTAGAGGCAGAATCCCAAGGAAGGATGCCTAGAATAAGGAGAAGGTCCATGGAAGAATATGTCAAGAACTTTAATCTTAATAGCCATTCAAATCTGAAGAGAGTAACAATGAAAATTTATTACTTTAACATCTTGGTGGAACTCAAGTTCGATTCCCCTTTCCCGTTTCTCTTCCATCTGTTCATCAACCATTCATCCAAACCAATGCTAAGACAAAGACATAAGAAAACTATAGATAGAAAGAACCTAAGCAATTGTCTTAACTATACAAGTGACATTACCTTCTTGTCTTCATAGAGACGGCGACCATGAAGAGCTCCAAGCATAAGGATAGTAGCCACCGTTGCTCCAGGCAAGAGAAACGCATTGCCTACAATAACCATTTTGAGGGACAACAAATAACAAAGCTCAAAACTTTGACACAAGATTACTCTCCAAGACGGAAACTTTACAAGTGCTGTTGCAAAAATAAACGATTCTCAATTCATCGAACTTAGCGAGCGCACAAAACTAACTGAATTACCGTTTGAATCACCGTTTCCAGCTCCGCCGCCGAGAGAGCTGAAGGTACGGCGATTGGAACGGATATTGTTGATGAAAGAGGTCAGAGTTCGGCGTTGACTATGGTGGAAGCTGCGAACGTAAGCATAGCGACCAAACAAAAAAACATTCTGAGGAAATGGAGGCTTCATGGCGTTTTCTTCTAAGCTCTTGCTGTGTTTTAGGGTAAACAAATACCGTTGTTCTAGACGACGATTCAAACGGCGACGTTTTTCCGCGCTTGCGAAACAAGGCAGTCTTATCTCGATTGGGCCTAGATGGGCTTATTTAATTTACATTAGTCACATGGGCTTATTTTAAGTTTGCTGATACCAAGATTAAGTTGATCCATATGGCAGAATCAGCGTTAATCGTATTTTTAAATCGTAATTTACAAAAATGTCCTCGCTGCAGCTATGAATTTTCGAATTTGATTAAGGAAGCACCGCAGAAAACAAATCCGTCGCACGATCTCGGCTCAGTGAACTCTCCGCCGTACGATCTCAGCTCAGAACCGTAGAAAACTTATTCGCGACAGATATTATCGCATTGCCTCTAGATCAATCGGTGATCCCTCAGGTATGTATCAAATTCACCTAATCTTGGTAGATCTGTGGGGGAATCGATATTGATTTTGATAATTTCGCGGCGTTGATGTATAAAGCCCTAATTCGTAGGGTTCAAAATGGAAGAAGATAGAGAGAATGATGGAAAGAGACTAGTGTTTGTGACGGTGGGAACAACGAGTTTCGATGCGCTCGTGAAAGCAGTGGTCAGTCAAAATGTTAAAGACGAGTTGCACAAGAGAGGATATACTCATCTCCTCATTCAAATGGGTCGAGGAATCTACTTTCCTCCCAAGGTTTCTTGTCTTTTGCTTTTGACTCTCTTTAACATTGTAATTTTGATCCATTGTTGTCACTTGTGATTCAGTGTGATGGAGAGGATGGATCACTAGCTGTGGATTACTTCACCTTCTCTTCGAGTATCGCGGACCATATTCGATCTGCATCTCTTGTTATTAGTCACGCTGGTTAGTTACATAACACAGTTTGCTGCATTTATAGAGCTTTTCAAAAGTGCTTATCAAAATTGATGCCAGGATCTGGAAGCATATTCGAGACGCTTAAGCTAGGGAAACCGTTGATTGTTGTAGTCAACGAGGATCTGATGGACAATCATCAATGTGAATTAGCTGAAGAGCTTGAAGAGAGGAAGCATTTGTACTGTGCTCGCCCTCACACGCTTCATCACACCTTGATGAAGATGGAGTTGGAGTCTCTAGTTCAGTACACTCCAGGGGATGGAACACCTGTTGCCCGCATTATCGACAGGTTCCTTGGATTCCCTGATGATTAAACGGATGCATTTTAAAACAAGTGTGTTCTGAGAACAGTTGAACACTAAACCGGTGGTCTTGACAATGGACTTGTGTCATAGATTCATATCTTTATCATAGCAAAAGCTTTTCTCTGATGTTTGAGAGGGTTATGGAGCGCTTCATATTCTAGAATAATCACATTTTGCAGCCTGTTACCCGATTTCGAGGAAGAATTTATTATACGTTTCCGAGATCCAAACCCGATTTGAACTGAAAATTTTAAATCCATACTTTATCGAGCTGCAAGAAGTATTTGCAGTCTACACCAATTTAATTAAAATGCATTATAGTATTTGGAGCTGATACAAAGGTTTGGGAAGATCGTTTGCTATTGACTTCTCTCCGGTGAAAAAGTCTGATTTGAGGTGTGTTGTTCCTCGCTCTGTTGTGTGGTTGGCGGTTGGGCTTGTTTCGGACTTTTGGTTAGGTTGTCAAGCATTTCAAGTGTTGGTGGTTTGTCCTTATTGGAGGTCCTTTCTCGTTCTGTCTGGTTGTCTCCTTGTAAATTTAAATCTCTGGTGGTTCTAAGTTTCATGGTTATTATATCCTCTTTCCTCTCTCTTGAATTTTCAGTAACTTGGGAATTCAAGTTTTGAATTTCAACTTGTTTCGGTTGCTTATGTGCTCTGTGGGTGGGCTTCAGTTTCGTTTACTATGGGATTTAGTTTCCCTTCTCATTGGAGCTAGTTGCTGAGGATATCTTCTTTTTCTTTCAGCTTATGTATGAGACTTTGTACTTTTTTGTTGTTCTAATATAATCCATTTTCGACGAAAAAAAAGGTTTGGGAGGATTTTTGGATACTAGAGGAGCAAGTAAGACCAGCATTTGCATTGGGAGAAGAAATCGATTGGGACCTGAAAGTCCATCACTTAATCAATTACAAATCTAAATGCTGGAATTAACCTCGGATAAGAGAATTGGTGGTGGCAGAAGATGTGAGCAAAATTCTTTCTATCAAACCAAGCCGGTTTATGAAGAAAGGATGGGTATACGTGGAAACATACGAAATCAGTCTCGTATACAGTACAAGTGGGTTACAAAGTAATTAATGAATAGAGGAAAGCATCGATGGAACATGAGTATATGGAGCCAAGCATAACAAAACTTAAAAAGGAGGTCGGTCCGTAAGCTGAAAACATCAGAAAAATAAAATATTTCATCTGGCAAGCGTTATCTGGGATCGCTATTGTGCGACTGATAGGAGTTTCTTAGAGACAATTAATTATATCTTATTTGAGTGCCCTACTTCTTTGTAGTGTTGGGCCTTATCAGATATTCCAATCTCTTCGGGCGTATTCCCGTGTAACGCTTTTTTTACAAATTTTGACCACTTATTGTGGAGAACTGAGGAAAAAGACATTAAGAACAAAACACTCGAACACTTCATGTGGGTATTGTGGTATATATGAGAGGAAACAATAAAATCTTCTATGGCAAAATCTTGGCGTGTATCCCAGATCATACCCACTATGGAGGAAGAAGCCATAATTGATGACAAGGAGCCGTCGCTGACGTGGAAACCCCTCTAAAGAGAGTTGGAAACCGGTCTTTGAGGGACAAGGAGCAGGATTGGTGTTTGTGCTGTGGGAAGGCGATACAAGAAGCTTAATAGGTCTGAAAAAATGCAGGCAAACCGTTTCTCCATTACATGCTGAAGCTGAAGGAATTATATGGGCCATGAAGACAACACGAGAACAAGGCTTTCGTACGTTGCACTTTGCAATTGATTGCACTCAACTCATGAAACTGATACAAAACCTGGAAGAACGACCGTCAGTGGTACAAGCAATAGAAGATATTAGATTATACTCAGAGATGTTTGACCACTTTTTCATCTCTTATATACCTCGTGGTATGAACTTACGAGCCGATTGTCTGCCAAAGGCTGTTCGGTTCGGACGGATCTCTCTGATTACATTTGTTTTGAGATTCTTGTTTAGCGTTAGCGTGCTCATGTAGCTAGCCTCTTGGAGTGATTTAGCAATAATTAATTTAAAATCCAAGTCTTGCGTGGGATGAACATTATATATATAAATAACTTTTATGTCCATTACTTATTTATGTTTTTACATAGGTGTTACAAAAATACATATAATATAATTTTTATGGGTCACTATAAATATTTGTCTAAACATCAAAGGATTTTCAAGATTTACTTTGACAAAGAGAGAGATTGAAAAAGAAAAGAAATATTTACACAATGGTTGCTTGTGCTTCTTCTTTGGTTTTCGATGATCTTACAAAAGGGTTTAATAAGAATGAATTTCATGCTATAGTGGTTCACTTTTTGAAATCACGTAACATCACCAAGGGTGGTTTACTTATGGTTTTTTAGTTGTTTCTTATTGATCAAAACCGATGTTGCTGAATCAAATGATAGTGTGATTCATCGCATGTTCCCTCTCTACGTTGTTGCATCAGCTACTACATGACCAAGTCATCACTATATATAATATTTTTTGAATGAATGTTAAATTTATTCTGAAAAAACCGGTGTTACATTATGTGTGATTTTGTTTTTGAATAATCTATACTACATAAAAATTGAGGCTATAAGCCATTGCGAACATCCACATAAGATGTTAAACGACCAATTAAAATATGACAAGTCACAGTTTTAAATTTTTATTCATAAAAGTGTCAACATTGTTAGAAAAAATATTTATTTCAAAAAAACTTATACATCAATATCAAATAAGGTTAACAAGAAAAAACAAAATATAATAAATATATTAACTTAATATCTATGATATATTTTGAAATTTAACATAAATTTAACTAACAAAATAGTAATTATTTAAAATTTCAAGATTTTCAAACAGTTATAACTTTATAAATTTAAAGCACATGATTTAGTCGAAAAAAAAACACACGGTTTAAAATTTTTGGCTATATGCTATAAAGATATTCACAAAAAAAAAAAAATATGTTAGATTTAAGTTGAGGCTATTAGTCGTTAAAAACGTCCCTATATTGTTTTAAAGCACCAAAAAATATATTTTGAGTCACTATTTTATTTATTATTTTAAACGTATTAAGATTACCAAAAAATGTTTCTTAGACAATAAAATAAAAATTAATATTAAACTTATACAAATAAAAATCATTAAAAGAAATCATTTTGATAAAAATGTGAAATAAGTGAAATTGCAGAAAAACGTGAATAATGGTATAATAACAGTATTGGAGGTAGATGATCACAAATGTATGATCAATATATATATAAGGAAAATGGCATATTGTATATCAAATGTGAAATTAACATTTTAAAACTCTATGTAGAAAAAATAAATAGTAGAAAGTTTTTTTTTTTAAGTTATGTCTTAAGATAGATTAAGTATGATATAGCAATATCAAAAGACAATCGCTTCTTCATAATAAAATTTTCTTTTTTTAACTGCTAATGCATTAAGATCAAAATAGCAAACATCCAAACCTTATAGTAACAATTCAATTTTCATAATTCTTCAAAATTTAAATTAATATTAAAATAATTAAAGTAAAAAAAAAAACAAAAACAACTACAAAAATTCACTTATTATATAATACAAGAAAAAGCTATATATAAAGTATTAGTGTGACTATAAATAACTGTATAAAGTTCCATGAGAGAATAATGAAGAAAGAAAAGAAAGATTTAACAATGATTGATTTTTGTTTTTTCTTTGGTGTTCGATGACTTTAAATATTTTTAATAAGAATAAAATTATTATAAGAGTACTCATGTTTTGGGAAAAATGTGATATCAAAGGGGTGGTTTGGTTATGAGGTTCGAGTTGTTTCTCACTAATCAAGAAATAATGATGTTTATCAAACATTTTTACAGGAAAAATCAATGCATTCAACTATCTAATCGAATAGGCTATTACAAGGAAAATTTAAACGCTGATATAGTCTATGCAAGATTATAAACTTGGTCATTATTAACAAAACAATCTACAAGGTGACTTCTCATAAAATCTTCATTAGACAAACAATTTTTATACATGTAGATCATGCTGGCCATGATATGGAGAGGTAAAATTTATGATTCATTCTTATCCCGAATTTAATTAAACGGTTGACAAGAGCAAAAATCGATATGATAAAAACTTCATTACTCTCTATATAAAAATATAAGACTTTGTTATCAGGTTCTAATGATATCTTTCCTTTATATAATTTCTCTTGGAAAGCGGGTCTTCATCAGCAATGAGAATTATAATTGCCACACAAGTAAAGCAAATGTTATAGCCAATAGTATGTTATTAATAAGAGTGAGCATGTTTCTCTTAAGTTCATAATTTTTCTTATCTTTAAACTTTTAATAATCATTATTTTGCATTTTTTTACTCAGTGGGCCAATTATTTATGTTATTCTTTAATTATCTACCAATTTCCACAAAGAAATTGATGAAAAGTATTTTTCACAAACTTATCTTACTTCTCGATACAACAATGAACCTAAGAATATCTAGAAATTTTTAATCTCAAACAGTACATTTACAAAAGTATAACTAATTAAAATTAATTAAAATAGCTATAATATATATATATATATATATAAACATAACTAAACAAAAGTATTTCAAGTATATATGAGCATATAATAAATATATAGCAATCACACATTTATGATATAACTTTGATAAGTAAATAGAAAATTTAAACATCATGCTTATAGATTATTTTTTTTCATCCAAATTAAAAAAAAAGTATAATAATTTTTTTATAATAGTACCATCTTTATAATAAAAATAATAACCAGAAAAATTATCTTTAAATAATATAAATAGTTATACATAATTTATAATATAAACAAAATACTAAATAATAATACAATTAAAATTACAGTTTTGTAAACAAATAAAGTAGAAAAACATATTTTAAAAAAATTTTCATAGAAATAAAATTTATAGAAATCATTATAATTTGTAAATTAAACTTTTGATAAAAAGTAAACTAAATTATAAATGCAGACTCGCGCGTAGCGCGAGTGTAAAATCTAGTAATTAATTTAAAATCCAAGTCTTGCGCGGGATGAACATTATATATATAAATAACTTTTATGTCCATTACTTATTTATGTTTTTACATAGGTGTTACAAAAATACATATAATAAACTAAGAAAATAATATATATATATATATATATTAAATAATTGAAAAAATTAACTATTACGTATATAATTAAGTTGGCACGAATACATCAAAACAATCATTTTGTTTATTTACAATAATTGTATGGTAAATAAATATAAACAGTCACTTTTCTATGTTTTGTATGGATATAACTAATTTAAATGATATTAACATAAATACGTAATATATTTTATTATGTATATCTATAAGTTTGACTTAACTACATGATTTTATGAATATATGTATCTTTTTATAACAAAATTTTAAATCCCATGATAAGAAAATTTTCATTGTGGGATCTTTAATAGTATTAATAATTAAGCTCTCTTGAAAATTCACTGCAAATTTCGAAATTAATTTTTTTGAGTCTCAATTCTTTTTCAGTGTAAATCTGAAATTAAATTATATATATATATATATATATTGAATATCAATTAAATGAGACTTTTTACTTAATTGGTTTTATGATTATTTATATGAGTTATTTATATCTTTTATAGTAAAATTTCTTAAAACCATTGATTACAAAAAATATTAATGTGAGTCTTTTCACAGTTTTGATAATTTTATAGTTATTTTAAAACTCAAATTATTATATATATACAAAAATGTAAATTTTTTTTATGGTTAGTGTGATTGCTTATTTTATGTTAATGCTATAAAATAAACATAAATGATGGAAGATACAAAAATTGTTATCAAATATTTATTATTAAAATAATTAATTTCATATATATAATGTAATTATATTTGGCAAAACATTTATTTAAGGAAACACATTAATTGTATATTATTAATTAATTTTTTGATTATTTTAATGAAATTATATTATATATTTAATGGACCAACATATTTTTCTAGGGATTTTGAGAAGCATTTCATGTGTCATAGCTAAAATATAATGCTTCTCTTCTCTTTTAATATATAAGTATGTAATAGTTTTTTGTCAAAATAATAGAATAATTTTGAAATTAATATCTGTAGTGTTATCATTATAATTCAATTTTGATAGTAATAATATAGGGAAAAATGATGTCAAAATGAAAAAAAAACAATTAACAGACATGGACCGGGTGATTGTGGTCAAGTGGTAAAGAGGCGGGCCTGGGACGCTAACACGTTTCAGGTTCGACCCACTTGCTATGTGAAACTAAGTCACAATTATCTTAGTCACCTTACACAGATATGTGCCCATGCTTTTGGATCCATTTGAATACCCAGAGAGATGGTCTATCCGTGGGCTGCACCTCTCCTTGGGGATTAGTTTGGGCCTCTCCATGGGTCTAGGATACCCCAAGTTAAATAAATAAATAAAAACGGACAAATCTAAATCAAAGTGAATCTAAATTTTGAAAGACTACAATGGGCTCCAAATATGTATTTCCATCCTTCATCATCAAGAAAGAATAAAACTACCAATGTAGCTCCTACACTATGATGAGGCTGACGATCTCAAAATAAAATTTCAAATTTTTGTTCCTGAAAGCCCTTGCATGCACCCAAGTAATACCCAACATACAAAAAGCAAAAATATTCTTGGAAAGTATCTTTTTCTACCTGAAAAAAGATTAGTGATTATTGTAAAAAGAACTAGTGCTTCAGACAATATAGCTACAAACAAGTTAGCAAACGAGATAATGAGCTTAGCGATATGAAGAGAATCACCATAGATAGGATCCACTGAATATAAGTATTTGCTTTCTTCTTAAACTCTTTCCAGTTTTGGTGTCGGCATCGGCAAGAGGAGTACCAATATGGCCCCGAGAAGCACCAACATAAATATAATTGTAATGTATATTATACATTATTTTATGAAGTGTAAAACTATATGTTAATCAAAATAATATATATAAATTAAAATTTCTGTTATATCAAAGTTATTTATTACTAATTTAAGAATATCAATATGACTGTAAGTTTATAAATTATATAATATAATTATATATGAAGTGATTCAAGGAAAGTATGTGATAAATATAGATAAAATAACCAAAAGAAAAACAAAAGTAAAAAAAAAAACAGCAAAAAATGTGAAAATATATAGTGCATCAGTTTAGAATATACTAGTATTACCTTATGTGCTTTGCATTCATTTTAACGCCTTCTAAATATTAGAGTATAATATTGCAGTGGCTATCAAATAAATAATTATTTTAGTTATATATTTACTTAACCTAGATAACAATACATAAACCTAGTATGGGTGCATTCAAACAAAGTGTCTAGAAGTATTGAAACAATTTCTATGAATTTGTTTGAAAAATGAATACAACATACATAAAGCTTATTTCTATAAAAATGAAAATATCTGCTAACACTTAAAAATATGTTATCAAATATATTTGATACATTCATTTAAATATTACTGCTTTTAATATAAACATATTCATGTTAACATAGCAAACATTAAAAATAAAATAATTGACCAAATTGTAACAAAAAAGCAATAAATTATGTAAAATAAAATTTAACTGAAAAATGTATTTATATCTACGTTTCATCTATTAAGAATCATAACTTTAAATGTAAATGTGTAAACTTTTTTTCTATAAGAATAGTTTTTCATGTTGATAATAACTTCATGCTTCTTATAGTAGTATTTTGTGAAAATTGTCTACCATTTATAAGAACTTAAGCTAATAGTACTCTTCAATTCAAATAATGTAGAAAATATAATAGAAAAGTGCATAAAAAAGTGAAGAATGAATTTCTCAAAAAGTAAAGGAATAATGAGTTTAATTAGTCTTTGTCACACTCAAACTAAAATAAAACTATGAAGAAGATGAAATTTTCAATTCTTAACAAAAATAAAAGAGACAGACGGAAATTGAACAAAGAAGAGAAAATATATATATATAATTTGTTTGGTTAATTAATTGGTTTATTAACTCAGAGTTAATAAAGTCTTTTTGAAGGCGTTTTGCCAGAAATATTTAAAAATAAATAGAATTGTGTTATAATTTTTGATTTTTAATTTTGCAAAATATTTTACACATGTCACAATTTTATTGGTTGAATGACTTTCATTGGTTGAGTACATAAAAGATTAAAATATGTTGTGGCGATATTTGTCAAGTAATACATAATTGTTATTAAACGTATGTCCCGGTGGATTGTTATAACTGGCCAGTCCATGGTCGGCCCGCTCCATGGTCGATCCCTCCAGCCCGTCCATTACCGGCCCAAC
>CAJHQP010004406.1:0-55764 GCA_905132765.1 Moricandia arvensis | reverse complement strand
TTAGTTTCTAGAGACCTTGAATATATTTACTTGAATACAATCGAAGTGTCGTGACTAGCCGAGTGTTCATATACGTTGATATAAGAAAACTACATTGAGAAAAAAAAACTACATTGAGAAAAAAAACTACATTGGAATATGGGCAAATCTCTCAAATAATACTTTTGAAGTTTTTGTCACAAAAATAACCTTCAAAAACAAAAATGACCAAACTAGACCTTTTTATTTTTTAAAAATTAATATTTTTTATTTATTTTTTCAATTTTAAACCTCATCCCCAAAACTCCACCCCATAACTTTAAACCCTAAGTCTAGATTAGTTAATCCAAGGGGTATAAACGTATATTTACCCCCAAAATTCCACCCCATAAAGATTATTTTTGTCATTTTTTCCCTTAAAGTTTATTTTTGTGACAAAAACTTTTTAGGTCTATTTAGGGTATTTCTCTTGGAATATTTATCACCCAAACGTAAATTGGTGCACCAACTTTATTTAGATTTGGTGTTATTGTGTAGTTTGATTGATGTAGGTTAGTTGTGACATACTGACATTGTTCTTGGTAATGTAGCCACAGATGCCCATCTTTCGTGGTCAGGCCCAACTCCTTTACCGTCACTTTAGATTGTTACAAATAGTAATATATGTGCATTAGTCAAATTTTAGTTATTTACTGGAGACCTCTGAATGGCAAGTATCGTTCCGCAATTTTATCTTTTTGCTCTCAATTTTCTCAACCCCAGAGTGACTTAGAATGGAAGCGCTGCAGATTCTGTCAACTTGCCGGTTTTGTAGTTGTCTCTCCCTCCCATAATCTATTCTATGACAAATGATTATGAGTTAGGAGTTTTCTTGGTGGTCTTGCTCCCTTAACCTTGCAAATTCGGTGGTCGTGTCACGGTTAACCCCTATAAAAATTTCACCGCTTGATGGTTCGTCAAGAGTAACGATGGTGAGTTTTCGTTAGAGGACGACATACCAATCAACATAAATCACAGCTTAACCATCGGCTGGGGTTTGACTCTGTTGGATGAGAAGCTCTCGTGGTTGGCAGAACTCTCGGATGGGATAGCGGTAGTCTTCGAGCTCATCTCTGACCATGAACCTTTTTATTCTACTGCTCAAAGAAGGGAGAGAGGCATCGCTGCTCGGACCTATGAGTCGCTGAATTCTACAACTTACGGTGATTTAGGGTTTCGTGTCAAACCTTAGTTTCAGAGATGATTGTGGCCACATGGAGCTCTATGGGTGGCTTCTTTGACGGATATCGGCTACGCCTCTTGCGCTGGGCTTGGACACTCCGGCCCGAGAAGTCCCGAAATTTGAATCTAAAGCTCATTGGTGTTCACCAAAGGAGGACTTGTGGTGTAATATCCCAATTTTTGGCATATGTTGAAATGCTTAAGAGAATTGATCTGATTATCTATGTCACCAAAGTGCACTATCCTTTTGAATCACACATCCAAAGGGAACTCTAGAGTTAAGAGTGCGTGAGCTGAAGTAGTTGATTGATAGCTGACCTATCGTTAATAGAATCCTTAAGGAATTATAAAATTTTGAAACTCCATTGTTATTGCTTTATAGATTTTCAAAATCTTTGCAAATTTATTGTTATTGGTTTGAAGACTTTCGAATTTAATTAAAAATCTGTTGTTATTCCAAAAGTTTAGTTATTATTGATTTTACAATTATGCTAAACTCTACTGTTATTGGGATGCATATTCTCTATGTTTTAGTCATAAGATTCAAATTCAAATTTAAAAGTATCATGTATAGTCATAAATTTTTAAAATCTCTGTAATATAAACACTGACACAATTTGAAATAAGTAAGATGTAGTAAAGAACTTACATAAACACAATATATTACTACCTCCGTTTCAAATTACTTGTCGTTGTAGGGTAAATTTTTTGTTTCAAAATAAGTGCTGTTTTATAATTTCAATGCAAAATTTAATGATTTTATATATCATTTTATTTTTCTATTGGTTAAAATGTGGTTTGGTGTATATGTAATGATGTTTTTATTTTGAAAACATGTAAAATTAAATATTTTCTTAATCAGTGTGCAAAAGCTTAAAATGACAACTAAAATTACAAGTTGTATGTATAAACACACACACACACACCCATACAAGTTTTATATATAAACACCCTTACAAAAACAAATAGCTAAATAGTAACAAAAATCAGCCATGATGTTTTTCATGCTTTCGTTATCTTTATATAAAATAGTATAAAGATAAAATATTATTAAAAATAATTTATAAATTTTATAAAATATATTTTGATAGGAAAAAAATCTAAATCATGTAATTATAAACATTTCAAATGATGTAAATTTAGATTAACTAAAATTGATTTTTTTCAACATAGGTGAGTGAATGTAGATTGAGTCATGATAGTTTTTGGTTTAGGGTTTGGTAACATATGTTATAGTATTTTTTTTGTATTTAGGCTTTGATTTTGAAATCTCAACTTAAAAAATTGATCTACATGTATTTAGTTTTGTGTATGTTAAACATTTTATAAGTTGATTTTAAGTTTAATGAATTTTTTTTTTTTTGCAATTTAGTTAGTTATTTGATTAGGTTAGGGTTTGGAAGACTTCTAAAAGACTTCTTTTTTTCTGGCATGTTTCCGCCTAAATTTTAGTAGAATTTAGGTTTCGCTCCTAAATTTTAAGAATTCAGGTTTTCCGTCTAAAGCGAAGTCTTTCAAAAGTCTTCGAGAAGTCTTCGAGAAGTCTTCGAGAAGTCTTCTCATGTATTAAATCTTAAAAATAATTTATAAAATTTATAAAATATATTTAAGTAGGTAAAAATCTAAATCATGTAACTATAAACATTTCTAAATGATATAAATTTAATCTTACCTAAAAAAATTAAATTTGACTTATCTGAGTTTTATGTATATTAAATATTTTAAAGTTGATTTTAAGTTTAATGAATATATTTTTTCTATTTAGTTAGTTATTTATTTTATGATCTAGAAGAATTTTTGGGAAGTCTTCTCTTAGAAGACTAGAAGACTTCCCAAGTAATCTTTTATATCAAAAATATTCACCTAATTGGAAATTTTGTCTCCATATATAATGAAAATTTACATATTTTCTTTCTTCTTCTCAAATGGTTGTAACAAAAATGTAATATTTCTCACTTTAAAACTCTTCGACCTCACTCTAATCTCTTTGAACACCAAAACACCACACTCTATATCCATTTCAATTTTTTTTCTTATGTCTTTGCACTAATTTATCTTCTTTTGCAGGTTTTCATTACATGGTTCTCATCATTCACTCTTTCAAAGGTAGATCTATAAATTTTAGATATGTATTTTTTATATGTGTTTATATGTTATATTCTAAAAATCTATAGATTCAACCTAATGTCATTATTTTGTTTATTATTTAAGCATAATTTTTACGTTGTTTTATGTTTTGAATTCATTTGAATGTTTTTGAATTTACATGTTTTCCATATCTGAGACAGATTAAAGACTTCTTGGAAGACTTCTAGGGAAGTCTTCTAATGCATTTTATGTTAGAAGATTTTCCATGAAGTCTTCAGGAAGTCTTCTAGAGTGTTCCGCCCAAAATGGTACAAATTTGGATATGTAATTTGTGTATTTTATATTTATATTCTAAAAGTTATAGACTCAATCGAATGTGATTGTTTTATTTATTGTTTAAGCATTAAAAATATTTTTGAAATTTTCTCTGTTTTGAATGCTTTTGAATATGCAGACTTTTCAAATTTGAGTCAAATTTTGGAAGACTTCTCGGAAGACTCTTGGAAAACTATCAGAAGATTTCTTGAAAAAATTCTTGGAAGATTTCTTAGGAAGCCTTCTAATGCATTTTATGTTAGAAGACTTCCCACGAAGTCTTTAGGAAGTCTTCCGAAGTTTTCTGCCCAAAGTGGTACAAATTTAGAATATGTATTTGTGTGTTTTATATATTAGATTCTAAAAAATTATAGAATCAACCTAATGTGATTGTTTTGTTTATAATTTAAGTATACATAATTTATTTTTGAAGTTTTCTCTGTTTTGAAACCACTTGAATGCTTTATATATGCAATTTTCAGATCTGAGTCAGACTTTTGGAAAACTTCTTAGAGTTTTGGAAGACTCTCAGAAGACTTCTTGGAAAGTCTTCTAATGTATTCTATGCTAGAATACTTCCTATGAAGTCTTCAGGAAGTCTTTCGAAGTCTTCTACCCAAGATGGTACAAAGGAATGATGTCAAGTGGAGTTCAAGGTTATCTATGTTGAGGAATGATATCTAATTTCATGTAATGGTTTTGTTTATAGTCTGATTTATGATTTGTATGTGTATTATTTTAGTTGTGAATTCTTTTGTAAATTTGAAAAGATATTAATCAAAAGAATTTGGTAAATATATTCATGTTTCGCCAAAAATACTTGACATTATTGAAGTTATTGATACAACATATCAATAATTTTTTTTAACCATTCTACCCACTCATAACCATTCTCAAAAGTCTTCTAACATATAATGCATTAGAAGACTTCCTGGAAGATTTCACAACAAAGTGTATTGTTTCCCGCTTAAATTTTAAGTAGAATTTAGTTTTTCTGCCTAATTTAAAGTCTTCCAGAAGTCTTATATAAGTCTTCCATAAGTCTTCTAGGATGTATTTTCATGTATTAAATCTTAAAAAATACTTTATAAATTTTATAAAATATATTTTTATCGAGAAAAAAAATCTAAATCATGTAATTATAGTCATTTCTAAATGACTTAAATTTAGATTAAATAAAATTGAATTATTTTCAACACAAATGGGTGAATGTACATTGAGTCATGATAGTTTTTAGTTTAGGTTTTTGTAACATATGGTATAGTATTGTTTGTATTTAGGATTAGATTTTGGGAATCTTAACTCAAAAAATAATCTACATGTTTTAGTTTTTTATTGTATATTAAATACCTTATAAGTTGATTTTAAGTTCAATGAATTGTTTTTGCTATTTAGTTAGTTATTAGATTATGTTAGAGTTTGGAAGACTTCTAGAAGACTTCCCAAAAGTCTTCTGACATGCTCCCTCCTAAAATTTAGTAGAATTTAAGTTTCCCTCCTAAATTTTAGTACAATTTAGGTTTTCCACCTAAAACGAAGTCTTACAGAAGTCTTCTCATGTATTAAATCTTAACAGTAATTTAGAAAGTATATTTTGATAGGAAAAAAAATCCAAATCAAGTAAATATAACATTTATAAATGATGTAAATTTAATCTTACTTTAAAAACATATTAAATTTGACATATATATGTTTAATTTTGTGTATATTAAACACTTTAAAAGATGATTTTAAGTTTAATGAATTATATTTTTTGCAATTTATTTAGTTATTTGATCTTAGGATCTAGAAGACTTCTTTGGAAATCTTCTTTTAGAAGACTAGAAGACTTTCCAAGAAGTCTTCTCTTAGAAGATTAGAAAACTTCCCAAGAAATCTTCTATATCGAAATTGTCCTTCTCCTCAATGTAATCTATTTTGTCTTTCCTAATTGCATATAGAACATACTGCACTATCAAAACAGAATAGAAATCATAAAAGGTATATCAATACAAAAAAATAAATAAGCAAGAAAACATAAATAGATTGTCTAAACTTTAACTACTTTTATTAGATTCATGAATGTTGTTAGAAAAAAATTGAATAATGAGTACATTTTTAAAGATAGATTAAGTTGACTACCTTACTAGAAATCTGAATAAGTGTATTACACTTTTAAAGATACTCTTTATAAGTTTTAAATAGTGAGACGATGCAATAAAGTTCACAAATAAAAATATGAAATTATGAAATATAGATAAAAATATAATTCAAATAACAATAAAGAGAGAAAAATAAAAACAAAGAATATTAAAAACTAAAACTAAGTGGATCAAAGGTCTAAATAAAAAATATATGTGCTATTCTATATTATGGAATAGTAAATATACTTGTTAATGACAATTTGTATATTTTGAAAGAAATTTTTATCTGTTTGGGAAATTTTAAAATACAGGAAATGTACAATAATATGTATGTGTTTATAGGTAGTCTTAATTGGGCTGAATTATATTGTCAAAAAAAATAGATCAAATGAAATGAGAGGGAAAATAAAAAATGAAAAATAATTAATGGTTGTGATTGATTAAGGGTAGATAGAGTAATATTACAGAATATATGTATCATATTCTAGCCATGCTTTTGATATAGTTATATGGTGAATTATAGGTTTTTCGATGGTTATGCAATGCAATCCAATTATCTATGAACAATTATTATATTTACTAAATCCTCAACATTTACAAAAAGAAATTAATTGATGAATTACTTCAAACATATTAAATATATTAAAAATTATCTTGCAAAAATAAAGGTAAGTTTAATATGTGAAAATATATTCATCATAATTTTAAGATATTAAGATATTTTATACCATTATTAAAACTATTGTGTGAAAAAAATTCTTAATTTAGAAAAAATGATAGTTTAATTTCTTATTTTAATATATTATAAAAGAAATATATATATATATATATATATATATATATATATATATATTAATGTGAGTAAGTGTTTAGAAGTTCTAGATCAAAAAATCTCAGGGTAAAGTCAAAGACAGTTTAAATTAATTCTCAAATTAAAATAGATTTTTCCCAACAAAAATTTAACTCATGACTTTTTGAAATTCTATTAGATAATCTAATAGTTCCATATATGGGAAATTGTCAAAAATAACACTTTTCTTGTACCATTTTTCACTTTTACATTAATCACTTTTATCCTTATTTTTTAAGAGGAAAAAACATACTTATAACCCTTGGATTAATTAATCTAAGATTTAGAGTTTAGAGTTGAAAGGTATGAGTAGGGTTTAGGAATATAAAATTTAGTGTTCTAATTAATATTTAAAAAAAATTACCTCTTAAAAATGATATTTATGAAAATGTCTATTTTTAATGAAGGTAAAAATGAAAAGTGATACAACAAAAGTGGTAAATTTGAAATTCTCTCCATATATATTAGACCAATTTTTCATAGGTAACCAATGTGAATGTTTTTCTTTTTTTTTTTGGTAATATTAACTATAATATTTTGAAATAAACAGTGATAAAAAAAACAAATCGGGTGACATATCAATATAATCCATAACAAAAAAAAAATGAATACTTCGTGTAGTTTATCCGAAGTTTAGAAGCGTTCTTTGAGCAAAATCACAAAAAGAAAGATAAAATATCCGATAACATATAATAAATTAACATTTGCTATGATATTTTGCTCAAAGAAAAAGCTTCCCATAAGATGTTAATAGAGACAAATGATTCATGCTCAAGTGAGGTGATGAACGTGAATGAGTAAACGTCAAATGGCTCTAAAGTCGTGATCCCACTACAAAATAAATTAACGAAAATAATTTGGGCCGGTGATGATCATACTTATGTATGTGGTGATACAACCAACGTAGGCAACCTGTTGAGCCGTAGCAAATGAAGTCGATAAAGCGTCTTTTAAGTGGTGTGTGTGGACACTAGTAATAGACGTGGATCCTCCATAGAGGGACCCTCTATTGGGAAGGAGGGTATACGGACACTTATCTCATAACTATGATCCTTGTTTGTTTTTTGTACACTATAACTGATGTGTTATTTCATATTAAAGCTAAATTATATATATACAGAATACAATGTCTCATTTTATGAAACTCGCGTTTAACATCTTATACTTCAATGAGTGACTCATTTATTAGTCACGTCTTTTTCTTTTTAATTTCAGGTGATATTGATAAATAAATATATTTAGATGGATTAGTGCTATTTGAAGATGAGTTATGAGATGTTGTCGATGGTACACTCTTCTCGAGAGAAGATAAAAAAGGTGTTACAATTACCTTTAATTTTTTTCAAGATATTGAAATTTTTTTTATAAAAGTTATAATTCAAACTATAATTTGTTTTATTATTTTATAATTATTAATTCATTTCTATTTATATATCTATAAAAGAAGGAGTAGAAATTTTTTTTGTCTATTTAATGAAATTTTGATCATACTTTTCTTTGAAGGTTTTTTTTTGTGACAAAAACTGAAAAGGCTATTTAAGAGAATTTTCCAATATAAAACTAATTAAAAATAATATTAAAGATGAAAATTTAAAAACTAAAATTGCTTCTAAAAATTAAAAAAAAATATCTACGCTAAACAATGTGGGTTAAACTTTAGTATATTTTATGTGAATTTGGTTACAAGAATATTCACACAAACACTAAAAAAGAGGTTGAAGGATTGTGACCTAGTAATCAAGGTTTAAAGGCTTCTCCATTTGGGGTTCGATTCCCAGAGGAGGCATAATTTCTTGCATATTATATGATGTAAGCTTTTCAGAGGTTTCAAAGTTGATATAGACAGAGATATTCATTGTGGTCGTGTGTTGCTATGAGAATTTGTCCATCGTGGATGTCTTCATGTAGAACCTTCCATCGATCCATGTGTTATGGGAAAAGCTACATCGAAGAATTGTTGCTCGTGCAGTTGTTTATCATGATCGCATAAGTTGCAAGTAATTGATCATCATATGTAATAATGATGTAACCAATGATTTGACCAGTATTAAAAAACGCTAAAAAGTTATTTCTCATTATTAAGTTTAGGTGTATTGTTTTTGCGGATCCACATTTTAATTTGGATTTCTGTCCACACATTTCAGATGTCTAACGTCCATTTATCTTATCCAGAACATATATGTCAAATCTACATTTACTCTATGTTATGGTGAACGAAGCAAAACACCTAATATAAGTTGAAGTCTTAGAATAAAGACAATTTCTTGCAGATTATAGAATGTAATTTTTCGGAGGTTACAAAATGTTCTAGATAGAGCCATTTGTTGTAGTCATGTGTTGCAGTGAGAGCATGTGCATTGAGGATGTCGTACATGAGAACCGTCCGTCGATCTAAGTGTTTATAGGAGAAGCTACATCGTGGATTCGCTGTTCGTGAAGCTGTTCATCATGTTTGCATATGCTACAAGTAGTTGATCAGCCTATTTAACAAAACAAATATTATATGATGATGTAATCGACGATTTGACCAGTGTTAAAAACAGTAGAAAAGAAGATCGTTTTTCATTATTGAATTTAGGTGTATTGTTTTTGCGGTTCCACGTTTCAATTTGGAGTTATGTCCACACATTTTTTATGTACAATGTCCTTTTATATTATTTTAACGCTGGATAATTATGCTGTTACAACTATGAAAAATAAATATTACAGACGCTTCTACAGTCGATAATTCTACTTGCGGTATGAGAAGTCACGTCTGACTGTATCACATGAGCCGCTCTATGGGATCCATACTTAACGGTATTCTTTGCGCCATGTTGCAGATCTCTTGTTAGTTTTTTCTTCTTTAATTCGTATAATGTTGCTTTCTTTGGGAATGGACATCCAAAAATCTCCTTGTATAAAAGCATTAATGAACCTTTAATCAAATCACTGGACTAAGGAGACTTCTATAACCAGTGTCTTTTTATCTATGACGATCTTTATAAAAATATTCTAGAACATATATGTTTAGTCTACATTCTATTATATGTTATAGAACAAAACACCTAATACAAATACACAACTATTTTTACCTAGACGGATATATTTTGATACTATTATTTTAGTCTATCTGGGTTTGTTATTATTCATCCCCACGGATCATCTTAAAATACTAATATTATTTTGGTTAGACTAATATCATATAAAAATACATATAGTTTTTTTAAATAGTTATAACCTGGTGATTGTCACACCATAATGGTAATACTTTATTCTATTTTTTATAGTTTCTTTTTATCATTTATAAAAAAATGAAAATTATAAAAATTTATATGATTTGTTTTTTATTTAACCAAATTTTAAATGTGATTTTAGTTTAGTTATATTTAACTATTTTATGATTTCTTAATGGTTACTAAGATTTTTCTTGTGAATATAAATGAGGATCCAAGTTCTCGTATTATAAAATATTATGATACAATTATATATATTTTAAATATTTATTTACAAGTATAAACAAATAATATTAAATTTGAGTTAATTAGCTTGTTTTTGGGCAAATGCAATAAAGAGATTATGATTTTGAATTATTTATAAATCAACTCGGCTAAGATTCTTAACCAATCCATTAATTTCAAATTGTTCTTGTTTATTTATTTATTTATTATATTGCTTTTATAATTATAAGAAATAAATGAAAATAAAATATTTAAATAACAACTATATTTTAAACAGAAATGATATATGAACAATTAATTATATTTACTAAATCTTTAACATTTAAAAATAAACTAATTTATGAACTAATTCAAACATATTAAATTTATTAATAAAATTTGATCTTACGAATATTAAGGTAAGTTTAATATGTGAAATTATTTTCATGAAATAAAGATTTTAAGATACTAAGATATTTTAGGTCATTATCAAAAAAAGATAATTTGGGAAAAATCTTAATTTAGAAAAATTGATACTTGAATTTCTTATTTTATTTATTAAGATATGTCTATAAGCAACATATATTCATACTAATTAATGTGAGTAAGTGTTTAGAACTTTTAAATTGAAAAATCTGTATATCTCTTAGGGTAAAGTCAAAAACATTTTAAATTAATTATCTTTATGGAAATAAATTCTTTCCAACAAGAATTTAACTCATAAATTTTAAACATCTATTAGATAATCTAATACTTTTATCTTTTTCCAACATTATATTATTAAAAGGTCCACAGACTTAAACAAATACAATGGAAACAAAGCAAATCCATTACATGATTTAAACTTACCTAATCCCAACTATACACCATGTGTCGTTGCTGAACCTAGATGAAGAAAACGTGTTGCATAGAGAGTTTACGTAACTTCTTCACTAGAACCGCCACAAAAACAAATTTCCGACGAACCAAAATACTTGATTTTAGTGAAGCGAAGGCTTTTCCATTTGTATGCTTACTTCTCTCAGGTCGCCGACAATTTTCTTTAGAATCTTACCTTTTTTACTGGATGTGAATATACCAAGAAGCCTTAGTCGGTTTGGTTACAGTTTTTGTCAAAACACTTGTTGTAAACACAAGCTTTGACCCTTCTTAAACTGCACTAAACCAAAAAAAAAAACTAACATGCAAAACTCCAATCTTCATTTCTCACGAAAACTTTGTTGAGTTTCTTTTAATTAAAAGTAAAGATTGATATCATTAGAAAAAAAAAGATCAAAGGATAACCAAAAAAAAAGGAAGATCCAGAAATAAATAATCAATATAGTTATTAAGCAGAGGGAAGTACTTTATTATTCAATCAATTCCAGAAAGATAAGTAAGAAATTGAAACTTTACCAGGAAATTGGTTAAAACAACACAATAAAATCTCCAAAGCGAAAAGAAAATAGCTTAACGCGAAGTCAAACTCAATCTAAGATCAAAATATCTACAACAAAGAAAAAGGATTACTATTTTTTCTCTTATCTATGGTGTGATAAGAAGAAATAGACTTTTGTCGTAAAAAAATGAAGAAATAGACTTTCTTTCTTTATGGAGTAGAGGAGAACGTATGGCGTTCCTCGAAATGGCTATCACAGTCAGGTGCGGAACAATTACCCCTATTTTTCGTAGAAGCTAATAGTTTTATCTATCAGACCAATTTTTATTGGAGAATTCGGCCAGAAAAAGCACGAACTTTGCACGAATTGCCAAAATAAACATGAACTTTAGAGCTGACAAAAAAACACCACAAACTTTCATTGACTTTCCAATTAATTCACAATCTTTTCGTTGACTTGCCAATCTAGCACGCCGTCAAAAAATTTAACAGAAATATTTAACGTCGTTAACTTTTGGCGTTAAGTAAAACGACGTCGTTTTCAAATGAGACGAAACGACGTCGTTTTACGTGAATTAGAATTAAAAAGATGTAGTCTCACGGGTTCGAACCCAGGTTGTTTGGACCAAACGGCGAAGTCTTTTGCCACTGAGCTACGGGCACTTTCAACGTATTAACTAATACATTTAATTTTATTTAGTACCGATTGAACATAAAAAAATTTCCAGAAAACTTAAAAAGAATTTTAAAATTCTAAAAAATTGGAACAATAAAGAAACTTTTTATAAAATTAATTTTAAAATTAAAATTTAAAATAAAATTTTATTTTTCTTTTAAAAAATCAAAAATCATCCAAAATTCTGATTTTTTTAAAACAATTGCTACAAAATTGAATAAAATCATCCAAAATTTAATTATACACCCATAAAAATATATCCACATAATGCTCAAAAAATTTCTAAAAACAAAACTCCAAAAAATTTAAAAATTCAAAGAAAATGCAAAAAATAATGGGTGTATAATTAAATTTTGGATGATTTTATTCAATTTTGTAGCAATTGTTTTAAAAAAATCAGAATTTTGGATGATTTTTGATTTTTTAAAAGAAAAATAAACAGTGATTTACAAAACCTAATCGGTAGACAATTCAATATAAACTATAACAAAAAAATTAATACTTCGTGGAAATATTCCGATAACATATACTAAATTTACATTTGCTATGATACTTCGCTCAAAGAAAAACTTCTCATAAGATGATGACAGAGAAATGATTCATGCTCAAGTGAGGTGAAGAACGTGAATAAGTAAACCTCAAATGGCTCAAAAGTCGTGATCCCACTACAAAATAAATAACTAAAATAATTTTGTTTGTTTGGTCTTTAACTAATTTTTTTTGTCAACATCTTTAATTAAATTTATAAATTAGGGAAAACATAAAACAAGGCAAAATATTTGTCCCTCTCAATTTTTAAGTCCGTGTTATCTGCTTTTTTTTTGTCAACCGTGTTATCTGCTTTTAGTTAACACGTTTGGTAGACATGAATTTATTTGTTTTTTCTATTATTATTATTTTTTGACGATTTTTTCTATTATTATCCTTTAATTTATTATTAATTTTTTTTAGAATGAAATAATGGATCTACGTGATAAAATTGTTGAGAAGTAATCAAGCCACGTTTTCCCCAGGCCACTTCCTATAAAAAAGATGTTATCTAAATCCCTAAAAAGAATTTTATCAAGGCATGTTCACAAATGACAGATTTTCTTGAGCATCTCAAAACTGCCGACTAATATTGTTTATTGTCAATTACTATATTGTATTATTATAATGTGTACGAGAAATACAGGAATTTAATCAACCATATTCAGGAGGTACATTAAAAATATGAGAAATACTAGAATTAGATAACCTCTTTGCCAAAGTATCTACTGCTTGATTCTTCTATGTGAACAAAGGCAATTGAACATAAACGTAGTTTACTCATCCAGTGCCTGAAATCTGATAAGATATTGCCCAATTCCGTCCTTCCAAGTCCATATTTAATGATATCGATCAGTCCTTTGCAGTCATTTTGGGGGCAAAATTGAAATTCTCCTTATTTTTAAAAAAGAATACATATATTTAAGTCGTTGGCCATTTTAAATAAAAGAAAGAAAAAGGCAGAAATCGAAAAGGAAATTAATTTTCTTTTGAACACTGAAAAAGACTGTTTCTTTCCTTCTACGTACCATCGAATAAAATCCCAAAAATCCCCAACCGCTAATCTCGCATATTAATTGCAACTCGTTTAAAAACCCTTTCCAAAAGATTGGTTGATTCAAAATTAGCTACGAAAGGGTTCCTCTTTTGCAATACAAAACAGTGTAAATCGAACCGACACATACACACCCCTTCCTTGCTTGAGGTTTATAAACAACAGACCTTTCCTTCTTCTACTTCTATTTTGTTTCTTTTTGGTTTTATTGGTTTGGTGAGACAGGTAATCTAAATCCTCCACATCACTTCTTCTTCTTGTTTTTCAGTCTCTGTAATAATGTCTAATATTTTGACTTGGAAGCAATCTCTTCCATCGACTTTTGTTTGTTTGTTAGGTTGGCTACATACTTTTATCCTTCTTTATTCCGCCCATCTTTAGAGATTTTTGACTCTGCTTTTTTTTTTTTTTTGACTAACTCATACGAAGACAAGTCTCTCTATAGTTTAAATTGACCAACCACCCAAAGTGTGAGACTTTTTTCTTATCATGGTTAGCCAAAGTTGATTTCTTTCGTCTTTCTTTGGTTACAGAACAGAGATGGGTACTCGTGGGGATGACGAAGACGAAGATTGTTTCTTTGATGCCCCTAATGATGATGATGATCAACCACATGTTTCCCAGGATTTTGGTTTTCATCTCTGGACCAATGACCCTGACAGTGTTTCCAACCGACGCCGTAAGTTCCTCCAGTCCATGGCCTTTAGTTTCAACAAGGCTACAGAAGAAGAAGACTCCTCTGTCTCTTCTGAAGATGAACTTCAACCACCTTCTGTTTCGGTTTCTCAACTTGTCCCCGGCTCTTCTGATGACTTGTTGTTGAGGAATGAATCTACTTCCTCCTCTGGTTTTGATCAATCCTCTGTTTCTTCATCTGAGGAGACAGATGATCAATCCTTGTTCTTTACTAGGAACGTTTCCAGTCAAGGATTGAGTGAATCCAGTTCAAGCAGATCAGGTAGCCTTAGCGATCTTCAGAACTCTCCATCCACGCGCAGTGATGATTCTGTGAAGAGAGGTGCACAGTTCTGGTTGAAGAAGCTTGGTGTTTTGACACATGTTCTTGAGTCTCTAGATTGTGAATCAGCAGCACTGAAGCGAGTAGCGTCTGTGCAGACATACAAAAAGCAGTTCAAGGAGCTTTCGTCTCTCTGTGTTGACCAAGAGTTTTCAGCACATGATGGCTCCATCTTGGTCATGAAGTTTTCTCCTGATGGCAAATTCGTTGCAAGTGCTGGTGAAGACTGTGTTGTTCGAGTTTGGAGCATAACTGAGGATGAGAGAACAGATAAGTATCAAGTGGCTGAGGTTGATTCTGGTGTTTACTTTGGGATGAACCAACATTCTCAGCTTGAGGCTCTGAATATCAACAACAGTGAGAAAAAAGAGAAGAAGAAGACTAGCTTTTTGAGGAAGTCATCGGACTCAACTTGTGTTGTGTTACCCTCTAAGATCTTCAGTATATCTGAGAAGCCTCTGCATGAGTTCAGAGGGCATAGTGGGGAGATCTTGGATCTTTCCTGGTCCGAGAAAGGGGTAAATAAAACATATTCTTTTAAATCTTTCTTCCTTTTGTCATATACAAGTCTTTAATTGTGATCTCTTATGTTTGCTGCAGTATCTCCTGTCATCTTCTGTGGATGAGAGTGTTCGTTTATGGAGAGTAGGTTGTGATGAATGTCTCGCAACTTTCTCTCATAACAATTTTGGTGAGTTTTTACTTCTGTCAATGATTTTAATTCATCTGTTTTGTGATGTGAACTCACTCACACCTTGGCTCTTTCTCTCGCAGTGACTTGTGTAGCATTCAATCCTGTGGATGATAATTACTTTATAAGCGGATCCATTGATGGGAAAGTTCGATTATGGGATGTGACCCGTTGTCGAGTTGTGGACTACACTGATATAAGAGACATTGTGACAGCTGTGTGCTATCGTCCAGATGCAAAGGTACATTAAAATATTTCATTAATTTAATTTATTGAGATATGATTGAAAAATGCTTACTAGAGATTGTTTTCAGGCTGCTGTAATAGGTTCCATAACAGGGAACTGTCGCTTCTACCATATACTCGGTATGATTACTCCCTTGCAAATTTTATTCGAGATTTATAGCTATTATGCAATGGATAATTTAAGAGCTGGTTGGTCATACTTGTGCATTTTCAGATAACCAGATGCAAATGGACAGAGAAGTTAACTTATCACATGGGAAGAAGAAAGTTCCGAGCAAAAGGATCACTGGTCTTGAGTATTTTCCCAATGACTCGGACAAAGTAATGGTTACCTGTGCTGATTCACAGATTCGTATCATATCTGGAGGTGATGTCATCTGCAAGCTTAAAGGTTAGTATAATCCATACAGTCAGTGTTTTTGTTTAGTCTGCTTAAGAATAAAGATGTATAAACTTTTGGCTTACTTCCTTTTGCAGCTTCTGGCCTCGGCACAACGTGTGCTTCATTTACTTTGGATGGGAAACACATTGTGTCAACAACAGAAGACTCGGGGATTCATGTGTGGAGTAACTCTCAGTTACCCATCAAGAAGCCATCTTCTGGAAAGGCGAAAAGAATCAGGTCATATGAGAGCTTTATCTCACAGAATGCGTCTATGGCTATCCCTTGGCTGAGGCAAGCAGACAGGAACAGCCTGAGCGATTGCGTCTCAGATTTGGACAAGAAGGTAGGGAAAATGGACAGCTGTTTCTCCCCAATGAAAGGTTCAACAACATGGCCTGAAGAGCAGCTGGACGATGCATCAACGACAATGAGCAGTAGTAGAGGGAAGAACGTGAAGCTTCTGAAGAATGTGTTGCAGCCACACATGTGGGGGCTTGTGATCGTAACAGCGACTTGGGACGGAAGGATCAGAGTATTCAACAACTATGGATTGCCAATTCGGGTCTAAAATACAAGAGAATATATGTTAGATTAGGATTCTTTTATTTGTGTGAAGGCTATTTATACTTACTAGTTAGGCGTATAAGATGCGTATACACATTGCTGAGTGTGGTTCTGTACCTTTACTCTCAGCCTCAAAATGTTAATATTGTAGTCCAGTAATATATAATACACAGTTTTGTTTTTGTTTTACAACGTGGCCATACGCCTATGGTTGTTCCATCTTAGCAATAAGTAATCAATCTATGGGAATTATCATTCAAAAAAGAGCAGGTGTATATATATTATAATTGTCTATCCACTTTACTAGATTGAAAGATGGAAGAAGACAATTCTGTGCTGAAATTAAGAGAATTAATTGTTCACGAAAGTGAACCACTGTTATGAACATTGACAGTGGGTGACTATTTGTAATTTGTGAGAGACAACAAATACACACGCTGAAAATTTGAAAGAAAATGCTGGTCAGTTTGAGGCCTTTCCACAGTGAACACCAATTCAAATACGATTTACGTTCTGTTGGACCGTTGAGTCATATATTTAAGGAAATTGGAATGATTTCTAAGAGATCCCTTGTCTTCAACTCAATCTTCCATCAAAAAAGCTTTGCTTAAAATCTCAATTCTAGGCCTAGATTCACATATACACAAAGATGTTATTCATGCACGCAAGAGTGGTTAAACCACCAATGAATAGTTGGCATTAAAACTCTTAAATCACCTAATATTAAGGAAATGCAACTTCGATTCCAGTTGCTAGAGGTATGTTGTTTTAAAAAGAGTTTAACATTGTTTGGATCTCGCCATTTGAAAATGTATGAATCTTCGGGCCCAAGAATTCGTACTTACTCCTTCCGTTTCAAAATAAGTGTCACTTTGACACTTTTTACGAAGATTAAGAAAATTGTATAATAGACTAATATATCTCTATTTAATGTATGATTAATTAAACGATAATGATTTAAATAAAAATCTATTGATTGTTTAAAAGGGTAAACAGTAGATTTAATGTACAAAGTTGTATTGGGATTGTAGAATGACACTTATTTTGAAACAAAATAAAAAGTGACACTTATTATGAAATAGAGGAAGTATTAGAAAAGGGGGTGAAGCCAAAGATGGGAAGAGATAACACAATCAGCTGCAAACCATGATTAAACAATAAATCTTGCGGAAAAGAAGAGAAGAAAAGAAAAACAAATTAGGCACCTCTTGGTCTGGAGTTGGGGAAGACTTCAATATATCCTGAATAATCAACATAAGAGTACTTAGCTATTGCCAACGCTTATAATTCAGTAAGCATACCGGTGGATTAACATTTGAATGTGGAAACACTATGTTTCTTGGGTTGGAAACATACGATGTGGAACTGGCAAGATGCAGTTGATAACTCTTGAGGCTGGACATATAAAAACACAGGAAGAATAGACTACTAAGTGTAAGTTATATTGTTTCCCTTGAATTGATCATTGTATTGATACATATTGGAATATGTAATATTATCTATTTGGATATAATATGGGTTTATAAACTTGCTTTATCTCATTAGATTAAGATCTTGTATAAATATATAATCTTATGGTCGATGCAATACAAGGAAAACATTATGGAGATCTAAACTTTACATGGTATCAGAGCACTTAATCTTTGTAGATCAAAATTAAAAGCTTCTGCATATTAAAGAAAAAAAAACAGTTACTTTCTCATGTTCAAAGGAGACCATGTTGGTTGTGATAGTTGAATAAGAAAACGAAGAAGATTCTAACGATGAAGACGATGTACAACCATCAACTTGACCCAGTTTTCATGAAGTAGTTCTTTTATTAGTTTTCTATTTTGTCATTGAGTTTGACTTTTACCTTACGCTTCTAGTTTTGCGTTTTATATTCTTCAGATTTCTTTTTTTTTTATTTAGTCGACGGTTATTGAGAGATGTTTTAAAGAAAGAAAAATTTTTCTCTAGGTCAAAGGTTGGGTTTTCACGATTGTTTATTTTTAAGATTTTTCTATAGTTTAGATTTTTTTTTAAAATTGTTTTTCTATAGTTTAGAATTTTTTAAAATTGGCTTTCTATAGTTTGGAAAATGTTGGTTATAATTTAACCATAACGGGGGAGTTTAGTTTTTTTTTTTTAACTCGAAAATACTTTATTAATGATCAAAATAATCATTTACAAATGCATTGTGCATGCATAACGGGAGAGTTTTAGTTATGCTTATGTTTTTAGGTCAAATATTTTTAGTCCGGTTTATGGATCATCCAAGTCAAATATGATTGTTTATGGAGTTGCAGTTGCGGCCACAGAATGTATTTCCATTGTCAAGACCAAAAACGAGTTGAAGTTTTAATCCCTCATTTTCAATGTTAAAGTTTTTACCCGGAGGAATCTGCTAATTTAATTTTCTATCCTCGACATATTGTCTAGATATGTTGGGCTGTAAGATGTGTATCTTACGGACCAAGATTGTGAAGTCCATGAAAACTTTGAAGACTTAAAGGAAAGACTTGAAGAGCAAGTTAATCTTTAGATAATCTTAGCATATTTACATTAACTGTTTAGAAAAATTACCATTATTTAGTGTTAACATTATGTTAATGTTACCGTTATATATATGTATTTTGTATTCTCATATCATAAACAACACAATAATATATAGTTTATCTCTACTTTACAATACATATACAAGAGAGGTACACTAGGGGAATATACTGAGAATAATATCTAATAATATCTAAACTATGCAAGTGATACTTATCATCTTATACCCTCCCGCAGCCTGAGCGTGGACTCTGAGACGCCAAAACTGGATCGAAAATTGGTAAACAATGACAAATGCAATCCTTTGGTGAAAATGTCGGCGTACTGGAAGACTATAGGTATATGAAGAACTTTGACATGATCCACGTGCACCTTCTCGCGAACAAAATGAATATCAATCTCTATGTATTTTGTTTGCTGGTGTTGAACGGGGTTGGTGGATAGATACACAACGCTCACATTATCACAGTATACCATTGTCGCTTGTGTGATAGGTCACCCCATTTCAAGGAGCAAATTCCGTAGAGAACAAGATTCAGAAAACAGCGTCGGCGACGCCTTTATACTCTGCTTCTGCGCTCGAGCGAGACACCATTGGTTGTCTTTTAGCAGACCACGAGATAAGGTTAACACCTAAGAAAAGACAATATCCAGACGTCGATCTTCTTGTTGGTGGACAAGCCAATCATAGTTGAATCCTCTAGGCCTCTAGTTCTGGTTTACAATGAATGAACTAATTACCGAACAAGACTCAAATAGACTTAATTCAAACAAACAGATCATGCTTCGAAATCTAAACTACGATAGAAAGAATTCTACACTAGTACGAGATTTACGGAATAAACCCTTGTCTTAGCAATGTGAAAAAGTGGTATTTGTGAACGTCTAGTGCTCAAATAGATTCCAAATCTGAAAGCAAGACGAAAAGTCAAGTCAGAACACCTTTCGAACAACTAAAAACGGACAACCAGTGATCTGGTAAAAAAATCAACTCGCTGTCAAAGGTCAACCTGGTCAACTCTGACCCAAGCCTGTCAACCCTTGACCAAATTGAAATTGAATTGGACCAACCGGTTTTCCTTAATCGGATTCAATTTCAATTGAACCATATTCAAATCAGTTTCAAACGGGTTTAATCCTAACCAAAAAATAATTTTCAATAACCAAATCGGTTTAGCCTAACCGGACCAAAAATCAATTTAAACCGCAATTTAACTAAACCGGTCGGCGTGACTAGTCAACGAGTTGACTCAGCCGAGACACCGAGTCACCGACAAGTCACTGGTGACCGGTCGCCAGTGGTGACCAAAGGCGGAGGCGGCTTATCGAAAAATCATCGGAGGTGGCGGAGGCGCGATGGCGACACGGCGACGGCTTTCGGCGGCAAACATAGGATGGTCGGAGACGGCGGCTCTGACGAACGGCATTCGGTGACAGTGACGCATGGGCCACACGCGCGGCGACTCTCCGGCTGATCTTCCTGCTCCAGATTTATCTTGATGTCACGAACATGAAGGTGGCCTTGGATTTGCAAAACACTACATGGTTAGATAGATATGATCTACTTACTAAACGGCTGTAAATACAAGCTTAAATTGATGATGGTTATACGGTTATCTTCGACGACTGATGGCGGTACGGTGGCGGATTTGGTTTCGGTCGATGATGGCTAAGGTTAGACATTCTCGGATCTACTTAAGAGCTCAACTTTTGTAGATATTTGACGCTTTAGACTTTTTTAAATAAAATAAGAAAATAAGATTGAAATTTATAAAAATATACCTAAAGTTTCCTGGTAATATAATGGGCTTTGTTGGGCTCCAATAGTTGGATCGTTACACATACACCATACAATCTTCGAGTGTTTGGAATTTTCATACAAACATTTCTATTCACAATTGAATTCATTTTAAGAAGATATATCAAATGAATTTTACCCAAACTCTGTGAAGAATTCGTGTATATTGGATAAAAAAACGGCAACAGTTATGAGTGAAGTTCTTTCGGTATATGGACGTATTAGAGCACCCCATCAAGGGTTGATGGGGGAGTTCACACGCAAACTGAAAAAAAAAAATATTAAAATCAGATTTCTATGAACCCTTCTTTCAAAAGTTCACCGCGGTGAACCTCAATGATCCCGGGTTCACCACGTGTCAACATATGATTGGTCCAATATTAATTTTTTTTTTTTTGAAATAAACGAAAATAAAAAAAAATTATTTTTTTATTTGTGTGAACCCAGGGGTTATCAACGTGGATGCTCTAAATAGACGGAACTTGTTGTATATGGGCAGCAAATACTCAATTATTAACGTATGACACCGACTTTTTATAGCCATTGGACCAAACTCGAAAAATATATAAAATAATAGAGAAGCTTTAAAGAGACGGCAGGAGGCACGTTGTAGTTGACCTCCAAGACATTGGTTCGGATAACATTTTGGCAGCTGCCTTCTTTTCTCACGCCACCAATAATTCATTTCCCCTCACGTTTTCTTAAAGAGAAAGAGATCGTTCCTTCCTGTATCTGCTTTTTTAACTCCGCCTCGTTATCTGTAGTAGAATCGAATCAAACTCCATTTGAATAAACTGTAGTTTTTGAGGAGACTCCCGATGGGTTTTTTGGTGGATACGCAAAAGGAAGGAGGCGGACATTCATGGGGCTGTGTCAGGAGTTTGGTCCGAAGGAAACAGGTCGACTCTGCAGCTAATGGACATTCTCATAATCATCATCAGCTCTCTAAAGCCCTTACTGTTCCTCACTTGGTTGCTATTGGTATAACTTCTTCCTTCTCGAATATTAAATCCCACAGTTTCTCTAATTCTTTGAGTGGTCTGAATACGGACAAGGATTTATCATCTGCGTTTGTTCTTGACTTTTTATTTAATTGTTCTTTACGATTCTTCATGTACCAATCATTCATTAATTATTCATCAGTTGATTGCTAAGTTTGTTTTGTGTAAGGTGTTGGAGCAACGATAGGAGCGGGAGTGTATATTCTTGTGGGAACGGTTGCAAGAGAGCACTCTGGACCATCTCTTGCTTTGTCCTTTCTTATTGCTGGAATCGCAGCTGCACTCTCTGCGTTTTGCTATGCTGAACTCTCTAGTCGTTGTCCCTCTGCTGGCAGCGCCTACCACTATTCTTACATTTGTGTTGGCGAAGGGTACTTCCCTACTTACTTCTCTTCTTCTTCTTCTTCTTCTCGATGTTTTGTGCTAACTTGTTTTTCTTCTTAATTTTCAAGTGTTGCTTGGCTCATCGGTTGGGCCCTGATTCTGGAATATACCATTGGTGGCTCTGCTGTTGCCCGTGGCATTTCCCCTAATCTGGTAACTATCTATACTTTAATCCTTATGTTACTCCATGCTTTCCATGGCCATGAGCCTTGAGCCAGGGAACATGAATACCTACTAAATACTTCATTTCTCATGGACTTTTAATTTATGGGGTAATTAACTAAACTACAGGCATTGATTTTTGGTGGTGAAGATGGTTTGCCTTCATTCTTAGCTCGTCACCAGATCCCAGGTCTTGATGTTGTTGTTGATCCATCTGCTGCTATTCTTGTCTTCATTGTTACTGGCCTCTTGTGCCTTGGAATTAAGGAGGTACCTACACGCTTTTAATCTATTGATAAATCATTGGCAACTCTGGTTCAAATTGTGTTTGTTTTCATATATATATGCAGAGCACATTTGCTCAGGGGGTTGTGACTGCAGTCAATGTGTGTGTCTTGTTATTTGTCATAGTAGCTGGCAGTTATTTGGGTTTCAAGACTGGTTGGGCTGGTTATGAACTCCCCACAGGGTAAGAACAGTATTATTCACCATCTCTTGAAAGAGTCATGATAGTTTTAAGAAGATAGATAGAACAAAAACCATTTCTCCCTTTTTAGGCTTTTTCCATTCGGAGTGGATGGAATGTTTGCTGGTTCTGCTACAGTCTTCTTTGCATTCATTGGCTTTGATTCACTTGCAAGTACTGCAGAGGAGGTACGTATCTGTTTTTTTTTTTTTTTGTGTGGCTTTTGAACATCCTTTCATGCAGTTTAGACTTTTAGAGTTACTAATAATGTTATATCTATGGGCAGGTGAAAAACCCCCAACGGGATTTACCCATTGGAATTGGTCTTGCAGTCTTTCTCTGTTGTTCTCTTTACATGATGGTCTCCATTGTAATCGTTGGATTAGTTCCTTACTATGCCATGGATCCTGACACTCCCATATCCTCTGCGTTTGCTAGTCATGACATGCAATGGGCTGTGTAAGTACATGAACGTTTCAGATCCACTATGAGACTATTGAATAGACTATTGAATAGGTTTGTGAGATTGATTATTTTGTTTTGGGAACTTTGATGTAGATACTTGATAACTTTAGGAGCTGTCATGGCTCTTTGCTCAGCTCTAATGGGTTCCCTTCTCCCTCAGGTAAAACGTCAGAACATTAAGTGTTTTTTTCATTGGTGAGTGGTTGTTACTCAAAATATGACTAATTTTCATTTTTTTCCAGCCGCGAATTCTTATGGCAATGGCTAGGGATGGTTTGCTACCTTCTGTTTTCTCAGACGTTAATAGACGCACACAAGTTCCGGTTAAAGCGACCATAGCAACTGGGATTTGTGCAGCAACCTTGGCCTTCTTTATGGATGTTTCACAGCTTGCAGGCATGGTAAGACACAGTGTTGTTATTGCTTGTCTAGTGAAACTTTTTGTCTGTTATGTTTAGTATTTAAGAGCTCGTGGTTGTGCGCAGGTGAGTGTTGGCACACTTCTGGCGTTTACAATGGTGGCAATCTCAGTGTTGATACTCAGATATGTTCCTCCAGATGAGCTACCTCTTCCGGCATCCCTTCAGGATAGAATCGACTCTGTTTCCTTCATATCTGGTGAAACAAAGTCACCCCATCATGTTGGCACTTCCAGCAACAGTACAAAACAACCTTTAATTGGCGAGAATGATGCTTCGGTTCAATTCCCAGTTATAGAGAAGCAAGAAGCTCTTGGATTCTGTAAGTAGCATAAACTTTTGAGACCATACTAAAATATCTCAACACAGGCTTGACGTTTTTTAATGATCTTTCAGGGGTTCTGAGCGAAGAAAACAGAAGGATAGTCGCTGGATGGAGCATTGCGTTCACTTGTATTGGGGCATTCCTTCTAAGTTACGCCGCATCAAGCCTCAACTTCCCAGGGTTAGCTCTCACTGCCAGTCTTCAGCATTATGCTTGATTCCGCAAAAAGCTATTGTTTGCTTATCATCATCATCTGAAAATGGTTTAGGTTTATAAGATATCCATTGTGTGGTGTTGGTGGAAGTCTCCTCCTTGCTGGTTTGATTGCTCTGAGTTCTATAGATCAAGATGATGCCAGGCACACTTTTGGACATTCTGGAGGTAATTGAATGCTATTACAATTTGATTTTGGTAAACAATCAATTTCTTAAGCATATGAAAATTCGTTTTAAATAGGTTTCATGTGCCCGTTAGTCCCACTCCTGCCAATCATATGCATCCTAATCAACATGTACCTTTTGGTAAACCTTGGGTGAGTATCTCTTCATTCACATGCTCCTTCATCTCCTTGGTTTCTGACAACTTCACCAAAGAACAAAGAGGTATAATCTTTCTGGCTGGCTAACTTGACAGATCTGGAACATGGGCTCGTGTATCTGTGTGGCTGGTGATTGGAGTGATAGTATATGTTTTCTATGGAAGAAAACACAGCTCCCTGGCTAATGCAGTTTACGTAACAACAGCTCATGCGGAGGAGATATATCGTGAACATGAAGCTTCTTCTTTGGCATAGTCTATAAGGAAGGCATCTCTTTGTCAGGATATATCGTGAACATGAAGCTCCTTCTTTGGCATAGTGTCTGTGAGAAAGGCAAGTCTTTGGTGACAAGATTATACATATGTACCAAAATCTGTATTATTACTTTTGATTGGGATGAAAAAAGACTGCCATAGTCTATTCCCCAAGCGGTTTGTATATATAATATATAAATTCATAATCAGAAAAAAAAAAGACTCGAAAGCTTTTAAGTTGTCAAGTATCATAATTAGGTTTTAGTCGTATGGTATCTCTCCGTTTGGAGGGTTTCTGTCCTATTCATGAGTCGGCAAAAATGTTATGTATCATTCTCAACTAAACTGTTTTCTTTTTCCTAAATGTTTTAAACACATCTTTCAGTGGGAAATTAATAACATGAGCATGCGGCTCTGATGGCTCCATAAAGTTTTCTTGCTGTGTGAAAAATGTCTTCTAAACAATTATTCACTAAAATCATGATTCGGCTTTCATTCGATAATTTTTCAAGTGAAGGTTTAATAGTGTTTGATAATTTGTATATAGTACTCATCATTCCTTGTTATAAGTTCTTATTACTTTCTTTTGTTCCAATAAATTAGTATATTTTAAAGTATATATTATTGATTATAAATTTATAAATTAGTACGATCAATTTTAATATTTTTATTTATAGAAATTAATGTATAATATTGTTTTATTAAACCCATATTTTAGAATATATTTTCTGTACAATAAGATATATATTTTCTTTTATGGTTTATAATAGTCATATAAAAAAATATAATCTTAGAAAATATATTAAAATGTTTTTCAAGTGTTAAAAATAGATATGTCTATTTTGAAAATTATGTAAGAAAATATTTTATTTAGATTAAATTATATATATTAATTATTATTTTGTAATCATAAAGAATATATATACTTACATAAATTTTTTAAAAACTTATTATTTTTATCTTTGAAATATATTTAATTTTTAAGGGGTCCATCTCAAAACTGTTGAAATTATTATCCTAATGTTTATTAATTTATCAATGTTAATTTTATAAGGTTTCTATTGTATCATAATTGACTATTTATTTTTGTCATTGTACTTTTTTATTATTTAATATTTTTATCTCTTTTTATGTTTTCTTTTATTTTTCTAATGTTTTGTTACTTATTCTCATGAATTTGTCAGCCTTCGTTTAGGTGTTTATTATCAAACCTCACAAAGTTACTGAACAAACCATCGGGTAGGTTGTCTGATTTAAACTGAATACTTGATTTCTTATTAGATTACGTAGCTCTTATTGTACGGTGAACTGAAGCTTAAAGGGTAAAAATTTGTAGCCAAAGCTTGAGTATAAATATTGAAGTTCTTTTGATTTCAACTGTTTGTAACCGCACCATAGAACAATTCAAGTAACATCAACAAAAGAACTTTTATCTGAACATTTATACAAGAAGAGAGAAAATTTTACAGACACGAAACGGAGACGCATGGAATGGATATATAGTTTTGGTGGAAAGAAAGATCTCAGTTACTGCAAATTTTGGCCATAGGCATTGTGGCACAAACATGAGTATACTTCTTGGCTGGTTCTGTCCCTCTCTTGGGTTTTTCCTCTGCCATGGCCACCTTGGCTAAGGAGCACACAGCCGCAGCAGCAGCAGTTAACACCAGATATCTCCTCATCTCCATGCTCTAATCATGGTTCTTGTTCTCCAAGCTGATTGTGTTCTCGCTTGTGTAGGCTTTGACAACAGTGAAATTTCGTCTGTTGCTGCCAGAGATGGTTGCTGTTTGACGAGTGGCCGTTGTTTTGGGTAGCAGAGGCTTTGCATCCTTTATCTCGTGGAACGATTCAGATAGCTGACGAACCTTGTTGGAGATGACCTAGCTGATTTCGCCAAAATCAGGCACGACCTACTAAGCAATTTGGTGACTCACTAGAAAACAAAACATACTTTGCTATAAAAGGGAAGTGTCACAATCATTTAAAGGACAATAAGATACGTACAAAACTGAGAAATGAGACCTCGCACTTAGACGACTATCCACATTTGGAGATCGTCTATTTGACATCACAAAATTTTTGGACGGACCTCTTTTTTACTTTAAAATTGATTTAGACGACCACCAAAAATTACTAAAAGATATTTGTTTAGAAAACCTACATAGACGAACATATGTAGTTTTTGTAATGAAGAATTTTATTTATTCTTGATATTATTTCAAAATTCTATGGGCCCTTTACATATTTTATATATCTCATCAACGGCCGGATGTGCAATCCACAATTGGCGCCACCGTGTGCCGTCCAAGTTAAGTTGGGGCAATCCATCTTGAGAATTGTTAACGTTTGAGTTGTTTCCTGTAGCACCAGATGCGTTTTCTCCTAACATTGTGGCATGTGTATTACGCCAGAATCATCAAAGGGGTTTTGTGTTGTATTCCTCTTTCTTCTATCGCCAAACGATGGATCTCAATTCCAACTCATAATTTAGGGTTAGGGTTTACGTGACGTATATAAAAAGTAATCTCATAAAAACGTATAGAATGTTGAGTTCATATAAAGAATGTATATCTTATTGAATATGTGACTCGTATACAAAGACTTAATTGAAAGGGTGTCTAAAAACAAGAGAATATGAATGTATTGAAAATATAGATTTGCTATGGCAGAATTATGATCCTCCTTCTTTTTGCTCTTTGTTTCTCTTTATAGATTTTGAAAGGTGGATCTTAAGGACGATGTGATCTCCTGCGAGTATCCAATGCTTTAATGGTTATCTTGAATGCTTTACGTTTCATCTTTGATCGTGTCAGCTCGGCATGAGCTGTCTATTTAGATCAAGACATGACTTCAACCTTTGTGGGCCTATTTTTCATTTGGAGTTTGGTGTAATTTTTGGACCGTGTTTTTAGTAGGGTGAAACCTGCTTCCAACAATGTGTATATCCTTTAAAATTATATAATATTGATATATACAAAATTAAAAAGTTTCATTTTAACGCCTAGCAGATTTTTTTTCATTCATCTTGAATATTTTTTGTTTATGTAGAAATGATTTTTTTCCTGATGCAAGTAGGTTGTTGTACTACCCTTTAGCCAATATGATTTTCTTGCTTTAATTAATTCTCAACACGTACTTCATGCAATTGTCAAACCCCGGACGAGGTAGTCCAAGTGGCAGGACGCGCTTGTGGTGGCAACCACCATCCAGGTTTGATTCCTCCCATGCGGAAACTACCATACCTCTTCTGGACACCCCATAAAGTGGGTATTGGGCCTTCGGGCCCAGGAAAAAACCTCCCGAGTAAAGCTTGCATGCTGTCTGACCGGGCCCATGGGAATGACCCACGAAAGTGAGGAACCCTTGGATTAACCAAAACAAAAAACTCTGTTCTCAAAAAATGTGTAGAGAAACTCAAGATGTTTATATATTAATTGTGCTAGATTGATGGTACATAGATAGGAATCACATAACAAAGACATAGCTAGATTTAACAAAACCCTACAAGTATATACTATTATATTTACATGAAACCACAACCACATATATATAGTAATATTGCACACAAACGAGCATCCGCCTAGTCATCTAACTAATAGTATGCATACCTATATTATATATAGTAAAGCTACATATATATAGATGTTACTACACGGCTTGGGGTTTACATATAGCATCGTTGGTTAAAGAGTACTTTAATGTTTGGCAAAGATGGGGAGTACATGAAGCTGGAGAAACCAGCAACTCAGAAGCAGTCCATAGTCTCTGAGCTTCAACACTACACGATCCCAATTTAGATGCTCGAGCTTCGTTGCAGTCCGAGAAGTACTTGCCGCACACGTTCCTCAATCTCGGACTCGTTGCTACGTAGCATGTCGTTGCTGCTGCCTATAAATAAATAATTAACAGGGATCATTATAGCTATTTTTTTGTGATGTCGTACGTTTGAATATATATATATATATATATGATTTATAAATGAAAATCGATTGATTAAGTATTGATTAAGGTACCTGAGGAACGGACTTCAATAGCTTGGAGGTCAAGAAAAAGACTAAATCAGTGATGAGGCCGTCTCGATCTCGTGTGAGACGTGTTTTGACGATTCCAGGATGAACACAGTTTGCCGTTACATTAGCATCCATTTTCTATACAGTGATTAGTCGAATTATCAGAAATGATATTAAATTAATAGTAAAAAATAAGGAAATTAGGGATTTCATTTTAATGATTAATTACATGTAGAATCCGGGAGAGCTCTATGGTGTGGAGAACGTTGGCGAGCTTGGAGAGCGCGTAAGCTCGAGTGGCATCGTAATTTCTACAAAACGTATTTAAATAATGAGAAATAAACTAAGTTAAAAGTTATAAATTTACATTTATACCCTTCGGGTTAACTAATTTAGAATTAAGGTTTAGAGTTATGGAGAAAGTTTTAGGGGGGTAAAATTTAAAATTGAAAAAAATAAAAAAAAGTATTAATTTTTTAAAAATAAAAAAATTAGTTTGGTTATTTTTGTTTTCGAATGTTATTTTTGTAACAAAAACTTCAAAAGAGTTTATTTGAGATATTTGCCCTTAAATAATTTTAGTACTATTCTGTGGAAGCAAAAAGAAAGTAAGGAGAACGACGGCGTTTATATATTTGTCGTCGCATATCAACTTTTAATTAATAATATAAAAATAAACCATTCGCAAAATGATGATTAAATGATTGGAATATATACCTATTGTTTCGGGAGATATCGGCGAGATACTGCAACATATCGCCGGAGAACCAGCTGTGTACCACCGACGTGACGTTGACGATACGGCCTTGAACGCCGATTTGCGCCGCCGTCTCGATCATCTTCTTTAACAGCAGCTTAGTGAGCAGAAAATGGCCTGTGCGTATCACATGGGTTAATCGCAATTAATTAGACGGACCATATAAAATGAAGAAATGATTGATTAATTAAAAAAAAAAAAGATTACCGAGATAATTAGTGGCGAAGGTCATCTCGACGCCGTCCTCAGAGATGGCGTGCTTCTGCGCGTATGTTCCCGCATTGTTGCTGTAATATTATCCCAGGCGATTTATTAATTATCATATATATATATGTAAGTATGATTCTTTGGGGATCAAGAAGAATGTTTGTTTACATGAGGATGTTGAGAGGGAGATGAAGAGATTCGAAGTCTGCTACGAATCGACGAACGGAGGTGAGGGAGCTGAGATCGAGATTCATGACGATGATCTCCGCATCGGGAAACTCAGAGAGGATACTTGACTTTGTTTCCTCTGCCGTTTTGAGACTCCGAGCCGGTATCACTAGCCTCGCTCCACGCCTCGCCAGCACACGCGCCGTCTCTGCTCCTATCCCCGACGTCGCTCCGGTGATGATGGCGGTTAGAGATCGGAGATCACAGTTAGCAGTGACATGATCGGCGGTGGATCTGGACCCGAATCCGCTGGAGCCACCGGAGCCAACCAGGTGCTTAACCGTCTCAATCATATTCTCTGTGTCTGTGTCTATTTAGTTTTGGTTCTTGTTTCTGTTAAGGAGAGCAGTTGAGTATTTTGAGTGTTGGAGGAGTGAGTATTTATAGCGCTACGTGTTGGAGAAACATAGCAAGACATATGCGGAGAAAGGAGACAACATTCCCCAATGTTTCTTTAGTTTAGATTAAATTTCTGATCAATAAACATTTTTTTTCAAAAATAACCTATTGATTGGCACCAAAACAAATGATAAACGGAATTGATAAGGTGATTAAATTAAATGTTTGGTTAGCCAACTCTAATTGACTATAGGATGATGAGTCACGGAGCAAACATTATACTTTGATACTTGGTGATTACAAACCATAATCGTCCAAATTTTTACATATAGAAACCACTGTAATGTATGTAGTGGAAACCGTGCATAGATAGTTCCATGTTTTTGGGCAACACTATTTATCAATACGATGTCCAAATTTCTAATGGTATTATCCTCGGAATCTTCTTTTTTTCCATTTCATGCATGGTCCCCTACCTCTTTTACATATACATTTCTATAATCTGTATGAGGTGACGATAATATGTTCAAAGTTTTACTAAACACGCTAAAACCGACGACTAAAACTGTTGAAAATCATCGAAAAAGCCATTTCTGACTAATTACCGACGAGTTAAACCATCGATTCTAGATGGGCGGAAAATAAAATCCCTCAAAATTTTATTGGATTTTTCGACAAAAATAAAATAATTATAAAATAATTTATGTAGCAATTATAAAATAAATAATTCATATACTATAATTAATAGGAAAATTCCATTACACCAAAATAGTTAAAAACACATTTTTACATATAATAGTTAAACAAAACATAAGTTATTATACATAAAATAAAAATAAATTATTACTGAGACAGAGGAAACATTTTTGGAAATTGCTTCTTCATTATTTCACGGAAGATGGAGAGCTCTTGACAGTATTCAACATTCTGCTACTACAAAATCTGTCTTTGTTTATCTTTTCTAGCTGATCGATTCTTTGGGAGAGCTCGAGATCATAGTGGAAAAAGTAAGAAGAAACAGATCCATCACGGGTAACCATATTGCCTAAGCCAAAGAAACGGCTTTTAACGCTCTTGAAAAGCGTATTATATGTTTTGTATGTGTCGCAATAACTTAAATCTAAGCTTTATAACTAGTATGTGGAAGCATCGTGGTCTAATGGTCAATGATTAAAAGTTTTTACAATAGGTCTAGTGTTTGATTCTTAGAGGATACAATTTTTAACAGATTATAAGATGCAAGTTTATCGGAGGTTTCAGAGTTAAGCAGACAGAACCGTTCGTTGTGATTGTGTGTTGCGGAGAGTGTATGTTCATCAAAGATGTCGTACATGCAGAACCATCCGTCGATCCGAGTGTTACGGAGAGAAATTCATCGTAAATTGTCTGTGAAATTATTCATCAATATCATATATGTTTTGGTTGTTTATCATCATTTATAATAGAGATTATATAATGATACCCAATGTTAAATTTTTTTTTTTTATATAACACTCCATTATTTATACATAGAATATAAATTTGAACTTCAGTAGTTATTTCTCTTTTTCAAAATTTCATTATGCAACAGTTAATACCTGTGTCACTAATATGCAAACACAATGGTTGTTAATGTTATATGAATGCTACAGCTAAACGAGAGAATAGAACAACGATGTGATGATCATTTCTTTGATCTCAGATATAAAATATGTAGGTGATCTTAACACATCACAATTCCTCAAACAGATAGTTAATTCATATGTTGAGAATATTCTTAAATTCGACCTTTAAGTCAATTGTCACGTAGTTATTTTTTGCTAGTGAAATTGCAAGTGGTTTATGCAAAAGATACGGTGGGGATTTTGGAGAATGACAGAATAGAGTAAGCTAATTGACCTATTTGTTCTTGGAGGATCCAATCCATCAATGGATGAGAAGGAGATCTTCAAGCTTGATTATGAACTCATTAAAAAATAATCTAACCCAAATCCAACTACTACCCACTAACAATTCCACTAAATTTTAATTATAAAGTATAAATATTTTATAATATTTTCCGACTCAGAATAATACATGTGTCTTATTTGCAGGTCTAGAATGATCTGTCTAATTCGTATTAAACAACTGCCTCATAGATATAAACTCATCAATATGAACAACAACTTCAGAATATTACTTCGCAGAGAAATGGAGTCTAACTCTCCCAGATTATTTGCACCTCCTCTATAGAAAAAGTTGCAAAAAGAAGTTCGGTTATGAAAGACATATTAAAATCTATTAACTAGAAAGTTTTTTTTAACTCACCCAAAAAGAGACTGTTATTGTTTCACTATATCTGGTTTTGGATACGGCGTTGAGTCTAATAACAATGATTTTTGTTTGTGAATCTATCATAAATGTTTTCAATGATTGGTCTTTTTTGATGAAATTATGGATCCAAATTTATTTATTTTTTCAAAAGATGGTCCAACCTCTAAGAATCAATTATTAATCAGCATTTGTTAGGATATGAATATAATAAAAGGAAATGGTAGAAGGGACGTTGAGATAAACTTAAATTAGATGAAATGTTGTGAATAATATATAAATTCCTCCACCTTGGGAGGCCTTGTCTGTTGCTAAGGATTCCGCACTATAGTAGAAATTAAAATAGGATCGTTGGTGACAGTGACGTTGAATATACAATAAACATTTTGGTAAGTGGAAATAAAGAAAAAAAGACTCCTCCACCTTTGGAATCGGAGTGACATTAACAAAGTTGGAATCTCTACTTTATGTGTTAAAACGGGTTAGGTTGTGATATTGGATTACCAACTAAATTGCCAAGAGAGAGATCATCTTTCTATTTGGCATGCCACTATAGCTACCATTTATTTTACGTTGTTCATAACCAATCACATACTAGCTTTATTTGGTAGCCTTTTGGAGAACATTTTACATATATACAACCTTTAAATGGTCCACACATTCTGAGATATTAGTGAGTGGCTAGCTGATTCTGTCTTTTGCAGACAGTTTGATACTCTTCTATTATTATTTTTTTTGTGCAAATACAGTTTGATACTCGTTTCTAAGAATCTGATGACATTTTTTTTTGGAACTTGGTATAATTAATATTCAATCTGAGGGACTACATTTGTAAAATTCATGTAGTTTGAACGAAATTATATGTGGGCAAACATTGTTGCTACTATAATGGTCTTAGAAAATAATATTTGGAAGAATCCAACCCGATCGAATGAATATTCTCATAATCTTATACATGAAAATTCTGACAAGTTGCAACTTTGTGGTTATATATATATATATCTATATTATTTTTCATTGAGATACTTTTTAGTAGACATTTTGAAACTTTTTTATTAGACTTTTGATAGTGTGACGGATAATTAGAGATCTCTTACGTCTTAATACAAGATCGTATCTTGCTTTTCATGTATATTATAACATTATGCGTTAATCACATTGAAATTAAATAAATAAGCATGTTTCATTGACCAACGCACAGCCACGAGATTCGTGAGCTATGGATTGAAAAGAAACGTCTCCACATAAAACTCCTAGTCAGATTCAACCTCCTAAATTTCAAAACAATCATTCTTTTAACCAATTTGTTGAAGTATCTTTTATGTTTGACTAATTGATCATCTATTGTAAGTGAACATCAATTTTTCTAAGAAAAAGATGAGATAAAAAGAAAGCCAAGTGAGTCATGATGACTCATGTTCCTGAAGCATGCATAAAACCAGGTTTTGTTTCTTTTGTAAAGGTAACTACTCTTGTAGACTAGCATATTTCAATATCATATTAACATTTTTAGCACAATATATATAACATGAGGTTTTTGACTTAAAGAAGTTAAAAAAAAAAGAGAAAAATTAAAACGAAATTGATGGACAATTGTTGATAAGTATCTGAACTGAAAATTGCTGTCATTGTTTACGAGAAAAATGAGTTATGGTAACGGTTGTTTCTGCAGACGACAGTTACTCAGGACTTTTGAAGAAAACTGATCCTTAATGTGCAGCAAGAAAAAAAAAACCCTAAAATCAGAAAGACCAATCAAAGCTATGTTGACTGATAAAACCTATGACTTCATTTGGATTTTAGAAGATTAAATATTTGCCTCTTCTCTCCGGTTTCACATTCATCTTAACGGAGACATTCTCTGAACTAGGGCTACAAGTTCGGTTAATTGGGATCGGTTCTGTTTGGGTTTTCGTTTTTTTTTCAGTAAGTTAAGCTAAGAAAATGGATCAAAAAGAACTGAATAAAATCTCGGTTTAATAAAAGCACTGTCTTGAAAACCTGACCAGCCGGTCAGACCGATCGAATCGTGATTCGCTTTTTTAATCGGTTCCAGGTTGTGTTAAAACCGGATTTGAGTTAAACCAACAAATCATGTCAAAAACTGGTCAAACTTGATAAAACTAATGACCCGATTTAATATTAAAACCCGGTTTTTCAAACTCAAGTTAAAAATAAAAATAAAAATTTTCATAAAATGTTCATATTTTAATATTTATCTAAGCAAATTAATTTTCATTATATTTGTTTTTTTCTTCATTTTATCTTTAGATTCTAACAATGATATACAGTTTTATAAAGGTAATATTATAGTTATGCAATTTATACTTCTATTTACTTAATTTAAAATTAGACTAAAATTTAAGGGATTTTTGCCAAAACTGACCTAAAACTTGATTTGAATTGCAAAAGTAAATCCAAACTTGAATCAAATGCAAAAGTAACCTAAAGGGCTATTGAAATTAAAACCAGCCCCTTGTGAACAAAAAAAATCGATTTTTGTTTCCATTTATAACCCCCGCAAGTCTTTTGTGTAGACGACTTAATTATAAGTCGCCTGGACGACTTACTTGTAAGTCGTCTATTATAGTATTTCTTAAAAATAATTTAAAATTTTTGTAAAAAATATTTTGATAAGTAAAAAAATGAAATCATGTAATTAACATATGTTTAAAGAGATATAAATTAAGATATAACAAAAGTTAATTATTTTCAACATAGATGAGTGAAAGTAGTGAGTCATGATATTCTTTGATTTAGGTTTTCCCAACATATGTTCTAGTATTGTATGTGTTCTTAGGGTTAGATTTTGGAAAGCGTAAATATTTTTTTGAAAAATTGACATAGGTGTGTTTATTTCTGTGTATAGTTAACACTATTTAAGTATAATTTGATTTTATAACGTGGTTAGTTAGTTAATTTAGTCAATTTAGTTTAGAGTTTAGGGTTTAGGGTCTGGGCCGACTTACTAGTAAGTCGTCTAGTGAATATTTACGGTAGACGACTTACTAGTAAGTCGTCTGATGCACGTTCAAACCGGACTGAACCTTTAGTTTTACCTTTTTACCAATGTGCTTTTAAAGATAACCGGATTTTTTACCGGGCATATATAAGATTTTTTTTTTGGTTTACTGTTTCGCGAAATTTAGAAACTGTAACGTCATTTCTCTCAAAGAGGCGATTTCGAAGGCGATTTCCGACGATTCTCTGTAATCCATCATTCTCACAACCGTTTCCTCACTGCGGTTATCACCGTCATTCTCACCACCTTTCTCACCGCCGCTTCCTCTATTTCAAACCCTAGCGCCGTTTGTCTGTAAACCCTAGCGCCGTTTGTCTGTAAACCCTAGCGGCGTTTGTCTGTAAACCCTAGCGGCGTTTGTCTGTAAACCCTAGCGTCGTTTGTCTGTAAACCCTAGCGCCGTTTGTCTGTAAACCCTAGCGGCGTTTGTCTGTAAACCCTAGCGGCGTTTGTCTGTAAATCCTAGCGGCGTTTGTTTGTAAACCCTAGCGGCGTTTCTGTCAGGATGTGTCTGTAAACCTTAGCGAGGTAAGTTAAAACGTTGTCTCTTAAGTCCACCGTTCTCACCGCATTCCTTTTTGGCTGTCTATTTTGGCAGATTTATAACCGTTGTGTCGAAGGCGACTATGGCTTCTCCGAATTTTCAGGTATGCTCTAAAAATGTTTACTGGAAGTCTTGGAAGACTTATAATTAAGTCGTATAGAAAGTCTTCCTGACGACTTAATTACAAGTCTTCAGCTGGAAGACTTTCCAGACGACTTAATTATAAGTCGTCTGGAAAGTCTTCCAGACTTATAATTAAAATGTTATACTGGATGGTTGTGTGTTTGAGATGGTTGTCTTTCATTGTTTTGCAGACAAAAAAATGGATATTCCAAAACTCCCCCGAAGGTTACATACATTAGGAGTAGAGCCCCCCGCAATGAAAGTTATTTCGTATCACACAGATTGTTCGAAGTTGCATGCTGCTTTAAAGAAAGCTCATCATCGTGACGAATATGAAGAGCTAAAGGAGTCAAAGTTGGGAGTTTTCATCAAGTTTAAAGAGCTCGAATTTGCTTGGGCTTCAAGGCTGGTGCACTACATGCTCGGGGTCCAGCTGGACATAAAGAAGAAGTACGAGCTGTGGAGTCTAGTTGGTCAAGAACCTGTGAGGTTTTCACTGTTAGAGTTTGAAAACCTCACTGGTCTAAACTGCGAGTACATAGAGGACCTTGAGAGACCGAAGTGTGCTGTTACAAAGGAGATGGCTTCTTTCTGGGGGATGTTGGGAGTTCATGTTGAAGCTGGGCCGTCTACTGAGCAGATAATAGCAGCATTTGAGAGATGCGAAAGGTGGTCTCGGGAGGATCGCAAGTGGCTCGGGTACCTTGCCATCTTCACTAGATACATTGAAGGGAGAAAGTATTCAACCGCCACAAGGGTTAGTCTGGCAAGGCTAGTGATGGATTTAGAACGTTTTGAGAACTATCCATGGGGGAGAGTCGCGTTCAAGGTGCTGATGGACTCTTTGAAGGGCAAAGATATTTCGGGCTGTTACACTGTTGATGGGTTTATACAAGCTCTCCAGGCCTGGGTGTACACAGCTCTGCCGGAATTGGGTGTTAATTATGGTAATCCCATACCAAACAGACCGTCTCCACCGATACTGGCTTACATGGGTGGCAAAGGACGCAGATGCTTTAAAGATGCTATCTGCAGACAGGTATTTACTTCAATCCTTTACTCCCAAAATTAAGTCATCTGGAAAGTCGTCTGGAAAGTCGACTGATGCAAGACTTACCAGACGACTTAATTAAGTCGTCTGGTAAGTCTTCCAGTAGGAAGACTTTCCAGACGACTTTCCAGACGACTTAATTATAAGTTAATCCGTCAAATATCTAAGTTCATATCTTATATTTACTGTAGACTACGGTGGTGAACTTTGTTGAGAAGGACTATGGTGAAATGTTTCCAAAATGGGACTCTGATGCTGAGGACCTTCCCGCGGAGAACATAATTAAAGTTATGCTTAATCAAAGACCGTGAAAGTGGACCATGGATTGATGGGAAGTCACCGGTACCTGGGTCAATACAAAGCCGGTGGTTGTGAGTCCATCGAAGAAAGCCATAGTTTTGGTAGAAGAAGAGAGTCCAAGACCTCTGAAGAAAGCTCGTAAAGAGGCTAAAAAAGGGGCACCTGCAGAGGCTAAAAAAGGTGCCCCTGTAGCAGAGGCTTGTGAAGGGACACCTGCAGAGGAGAGTGTAGGGAAGTTTGCAGAGGCTAGTGAAGAGGTTCGCACAGAGGCTCGTCTAGAGGTTACTTCTCCACTGCTTGGGATGACCAAAGAGGACCTTGAAAGAAATTTCAAGGATATATTTGATGCCATGAAGGGTTTGGGACGTGCCTTAAGGAGATCAAGCATTTGTCGGAAAGGGTGGAAGCAGTGGAGAAGAAGGTTGGTACCACTAAACAAGGGAAAGGGACATCCTCTCAATCCACTACCTCTCAACCTAAAGGCATATCCTCTCAACCCACTACCTCTCTACCTAAAGAAACCTCTCCTGGGGTTAGTGAAAGTGTTAATGGGGAGAAGGATAAAATACCACTCGGTAAAAGTGGTAATGGGGAGAAGGATAAAACACCACTCGGTAAAAGTGGTAATGGGGAGAAGGATAAAACACTTCTTGAGGAGAGTGTTAAAGAGGAGAAAGATAAAACACTTCTTGATGAGAGTGTTAACGAGGAGTCCGCATCTGAGAGCCTTGTTCTATTGGCCAAAAAAACAAGTTTTACTCCAGCAGAGAAACAGGAGCAGGTTGCTAGATATGAGGACAAGAAGGAAACTGCTTTGGCAATGTTCCGACAAAAGACTGAGCGAAACAGGAAAGTTGCTGCCTCACAGAGATCTCCTTATACTGCAAACAAGAAAAAGCATTCTAGAGGCTACAATCACTTTGCACCACTTGACAGGAAGAAGTTAAAGGAGCTCGCCGATTGGTTGAAAACTGATCCATAAGTGATTGCTTTTCGCATAATAGCTTTAGTCTATAAAAACTAATTGCTTTTCAACATTTCGTGTTTGCAGTCATTATAAAACAACCTCTAGACAAAAACCACGTACAAGTCCGACTTGGTGGTGTCACGTCCTTCGGACCCCCTAGCTTGGCTGGAGGATTGTGTAAGTCGTCTGACAAAACTGATTACTAGATGACTTACTAAGTCGTCTGGTAAGTCTTCTACAAAGACGACTTACCAGACGACTTATAGTAAGTCGTCTGATATCTTCTGACTTGTATTATTTTATATGCAGCATATAGATGCTTGGATCGATCTTTTGAGGAATAGGCACCAGGAGACGCCACACCTTTTCAGGAGCGAGAGAATATGCTTCCTTGATCATCTCTTTTCTCAACAGTGGAGATTCAACTACCAGAATTTTAAGGATTCAGAGCCCGATGCCTATGGTTTAGGAAGAAGACTCCCTGGTGGGGCGTGGGCTTATTATGCATGCCAGTTACTGTTGGGCCCAAATATGGCCCGTTAGCTGAAATTGGCGGATCAGTCAAATTAAGCCCGATAATGGGCCACGCGAGAATTATCTTTTCTGAGGAGAATAGAGCTCACCTAAGGACGGAGGCTACTTCCAAGGATTTCGATAAAAGAGGTCACGAGAAAGAGGTCACGAGGAAGAGGTCCGGCTTCCCTCGCAGGAAACTTAATAAAACAGCCCAGGATACGAAGATGGAGGCGTATGATTCGGTCAAAAGGAAGCTGTTGCAAATCCCTCAGTTTACGGAGGGAATCTCGGAGACTAATCAGGAGAGGTTAGACGTGACCTGAGGCTATTTAAAGAAGGAAGGTCTACGAATTTTGGGGAATCAATTGGAAATTATTAAGAGACTTTCTTGTATTCATCATCTTTGTAACCCTTATTCATCAATACAATTTTATTCATTCTTTAAGTTCTAACAGGATTCAGCCCACGATTGTCTTTCCCCAATCTAAATCTAACCTAAACTAGAGAGTGAGTTTTACCCCTCACATTTTGGCGCCGTCTGTGGGGAACTAGATAATTGAATCCTTCACTCCGTAACTTGAGAATGGATCCATCCAACCAGGCAGCGAGCCCATCCATCCCTGATCCCGTGATCCAGATCGACGGCTCACCAAACAGGAGAGACTCGGATCCCCAGAATCCAGAACCTCGATCCGCCGATCACCGATCCGAGCAACAGCCTCCAGCTAACGCTTAACCGGACCAAACTGGAATGACCAACCCAAGGTCTTCCAGTGGGAACAACTCGGGGGTCACACACCCCGAAAACCCGCAGCGTCAGCCCGTTCCGAATCATTCGGAAGCTCAGCTATTTGAGATACGTCGAATGATGGTACAATTGGTAGAAAGAGCTCAGGATAACGAGCGCACGTTGCAGCAGCTAACTGCTCGACAGCAACGGTTCGAGGAAGTGACTAGATCTCTAGCAGAGACGACTCATCTGTCGCAACGACAAGAATCGAGAGTCACCTTCCGAGACCGACTGACCGAATCCACCTTCCCTCGCGGACGCCTGGATTTTTCCCCAAACAGCACTGCTCGTGATGGGCAAGAGCATGTTCCCCGGACACCTCATACTGGGACAACCCCAATATTCAGTCCACCTGTAACTAGCGCTATGGGAAGTAACGTAGCGACGACAAGCTCTGCACCCAATAGGGTTCACGAACAGAGCACACGATTACCGCCTCCGCCACCTATTTTCAGGTCTGGAGAAGGGATGTTTTTCCCTCCCAGGGGAAGAACACCTGCTTCAGCCCACCAAAATGGGAGCGCGGTCCCTAATCGAGACAGCCACCCGAGGACGGAAGCTGATCCTACAGCTCACCCCCCTGGTCGCGTCCCTCGAGGTGACCCTAGAGTTAGCGAGCCATTTAGCTCACCTAACGCTTGGGAGAACGACGACGCTCGACTCCATCAAGAATCTCCTCATCAGATTCATCTCGACGACCCAACCGTCCTTCCCCTAGAAGGACCTGAGGCTATTCGCCGGTACATGGAGCAAACTCACGCAGCTCTCCAAAAGTTGAACGCTCAAGTACACAAAGCAACGAGCTCAGCTCCCGAAATCGAGAGCCTGATCGAGGAAACCCGTGGAACCCCATTCACAAACAAAATCGCTAGCTTTCACATAAGAGATACCCGAAAAATTAGGATCCCCGAATACGACGGGACCTCAGACCCAAAGGCTCATTTGAGAGCCTTCCGCTTAGCTATAGTGAAAGCTCACTTCACAAGAGAAGAATGCGAAGCAGGTTATTGCAGAACCTTTGCTGAGAACCTGGTCGGAACAGCCCTCGAATGGTTTTCAAGCCTCGAGCCAAACTCAATAGATAACTTCGACCAGCTCACCAACGCCTTCATGAAGCAATACTCAACCCATATCCTCAAGCAAGCTTCCGAGGCTGACCTCTGGAAAATCAGGCAAGGAATGGGAGATTCATTACGAACCTACATCGAGAAATTCAGAGCGGTCAGAACTAAGCTCTCGAACCCCAACGATCAAGTTGCCATCGAAGCCCTTAGAAGAGGCCTCTGGTACAAATCAGAGTTCTGGTCCGAGCTAACGCTTAACCCTCCCCCAACTATCGATGACGCTCTTCACAAAGCTTCGAGATACGTTACCTTGGAGGAGGAAACAGCTGCATTGGATAAAATCCATAAGAAATCCCAGAATCACCCGAAAGGCGAAACGTCGGAAGCAAAAGGATCCTCTAGAAGAGGGAGCTCCCGAAATAATCAGACCCAGGGAGAACATTCTTATGCTGTCGAGGAAGTCCAACAGGAAAAACCCGTTGCCGCGACAAGCAAAACCCCCTGGTCAAAAGGCTACGATGAGAACAAACACTGCTCTTACCACGATCGAAAAGGGCATTCAACCGAGGAATGCTGGGACCTCCAACGACAGTTGGCAGCTAAATTCGTAGCTGGGGAACTAAAAAACGTGGAACTCAAAAAACCACCTCCTTACCAGAAAAGAGGTCCCAGAGACACCTCTCCAAAACGTGAAAGATCACCTGAGAAGGAAACAGATTCGCCACCGCCAGCTCCCAAGAAAAGAGTTGACATGATTCTTGGGAAATTTCCCCAAGGGAAGAGTCTACAAATCGAGACCCTCCTAAGCAAACCACCGCCTCATTCGAGCCCCAGCTCGAGAGTGGATTATATCCTCGGAGGCTCCGATATATGTCAAGACTCAGTTAATTCAATCAAGAGTCATGTACGGAAGGCTGTTTCTAATGCTCAATCTAAGCCTTCCAATCCCGAATCCAACACTAAGATTTCTTTCTGGGAGAGCGAGACATCAGATCTCGACAGACCTCACGATGACGCCCTAATCGTCACCCTGAACATAGCAGGCTACGAGGTGCCTAAGCTGATGATTGACACCGGAAGCTCAGTCGACCTTATCTTCTATAATGCCCTGAAAGGAATGGAAATAGATGACTATGAAATTATTGGTCAGAAGGCTAACCTCGTAGGCTTCTCCGGGGAAACAGTCACCCCGTTGGGAACTATCAAGCTCCCGGTCATAGCTGGAGGAATCATGAAAATGACTAATTTTGTGGTCATCGATAAGCCCTCTCCGTTTCATGCGATCTTAGGAAGACCCTGGATCCATAAGATGAAGGCAGTAGCCTCCACTTATCACCAATGCGTGAAATTTCCAACATCTGACGGAATAACCACCGTACGAGGTAGCCAGAAGATCTCCAGGATCTGTTACTTGGGAGGATTCGGAATCCTCAAAGAATCACCCCAATAGCAATTACAGATCCAGGAAGGCCGAGAGATGCAACAAAATATTCGAGGTCCCCCTAGGAACCTAACCGAACAAGTTAGCATCGACGACTCTGATCCCGAGAAGCAAGTGAACATCGGATCGGAGCTGCCTCTCGAAATGAAAAAGGAATTAATTGACTTCCTGAAAAGCAACGTCAAAACATTCGCATGGACCACCGGCGACATGAAGGGTATAGACCCAAATGTCACCACTCACAAGCTCAATGTAGATCCTACTTTCAAACCAATCAAACAAAAACGCCGTAAGCTAGGCCTCGAAAAAGCCCAAGCTGTCAACGACGAAGTAGATCGACTCACGAAAGCAGGCTCCATCCGAGAAGTACACTACCCCGATTGGCTAGCTAACCCCGTAGTAGTGAAAAAGAAAAACGGGAAGTGGAGGATCTGTGTAGATTTCACCGACCTAAACAAGGCTTGCCCAAAAGATAGCTTCCCGTTACCTCACATCGATCGCCTCGTCGAGGCAACAGCTGGCCATCAGCTCTTGTCCTTTATGGATGCCTTCTCGGGATATAATCAAATCATGATGAATCCTGAAGATCAAGAGAAAACTGCATTCATAACCGAGCGCGGGACCTACTGCTACAAGGTAATGCCATTCGGATTAAAAAACGCGGGAGCTACCTACCAAAGGCTTGTGAACAAAATGTTCGCTGGACAGCTCGGAAAAACCATGGAGGTATACATTGACGATATGCTGGTTAAATCCTCGGCTGGGGAAAATCACATTTCCCACCTAGAAGAATGCTTTGATATCCTCAACAAATACGATATGAAACTAAACCCCGCAAAATGCACCTTTGGAGTGCCCTCGGGCGAATTCCTCGGTTACCTCGTCACCGAAAGAGGTATCGAAGCCAATCCAAAACAGATAGCGACCTTTTTGGAAATGCCGTCACCCAAGACAACCAGGGAGGTACAAAGATTGACTGGACGAATCGCAGCTTTGAATCGATTTATATCTAAGTCCACCGATAAATGCCTCCCGTTCTACAAACTTCTAAAAAATAATAAGAAGTTTCTATGGGACGAGAAATGCGAGGAAGCTTTCAAACAACTGAAAGCTTACCTCTCCGAGCCTCCGATCCTATCCAAACCAGTAACAGGAGAACCCCTGTACCTATACCTTGCCGTATCAACTGCTGCGGTTAGTGGCGTACTGGTACGAGAAGAGCAAAACAAGCAAAGACTCGTCTATTACACAAGCAAAAGTCTAATAGACGCCGAGACCAGATACCCTACCATGGAGAAGTTAGCTCTGGCAGTCGTAACAGCTGCCAGAAAGCTACGACCTTACTTCCAGTCACACTCGATCGTGGTAATGACCTCACAGCCAATACGCACAATTCTGCACAGCCCTAGCCAATCAGGACGATTGGCTAAGTGGGCCATAGAGCTCAGCGAATACGACATCGAATATAGACCCCGAGCAGCCATAAAAGCTCAGGTCCTCGCTGACTTCATCATCAAGCTATCGTCCGAACAACTAGATCCGAGAGCCGAAGCTCCGGAATGGAGCCTGTATGTCGACGAAGCCTCATCAAAACAAGGTTCCGGAATCGGTCTGAGGCTGACCTCGTCAGCCGGAGAAACCATCGAGCAATCCTACAGGCTCGGATTTAATGCTTCAAATAACGAGGCCGAATATGAAGCACTAATCGCAGGGTTAAGACTTGCCCTAAGCCTCGGAATCCGAGAGCTGAACGCCTACAGTGACTCACAGCTGGTAGCTAGCCAGTTTCATGGGGAGTACGAAACAAGGGACGAAAGAATGGGGGCATACCTCGAAGTCGTACAAAGCCTCACCAAACAGTTCAGCAAATTCGAGCTAACGAGAATCCCACGAGGAGAGAACTCCTCAGCAGATGCGTTGGCCGCATTGGCATCCACATCGGACCCCCTAGTAAAACGAATCATACCCGTAGAGGGGATCGAAAAACCAAGCATCGACATAGCTACCAAAGCTGAGATCGATAGCAAACCAAAAGGGCAAACAGAAGGTAGCTGCTCCGAATCAGCAGCAACCCAAGTCCTAACAACATTCTGGTTCCCAAAAACCAAAACTCGCAAATTCAAAAAGCACACCACCGGGGGCACGACCCAGCCTCCAAGCTCGCTTGTCTTCAGAGTAAACACTCGCAGAACGAGATACTCCCCGGAACCTGAAACTTCAGCCGAAGGCACGACTCCAACTCCGGAAGTTAACGACATTCCTCCGGAATTAGGTTCCAGGGGACCTAACCAAAGGATTACCCCTGGGGGCACGACCTCCGGCCGCAATAACATCCAAGAACCCGATCCCGCACAAGGACCCCCTTCGTCCCTTCACGACAAAATCATAGGAAGAGAGGACTGGAGAATCCCAATCATGCAGTATATTTCGGAGGGCATGGTCCCTCCCCATAAATGGGAAGCTCGAAAACTCAAAGCAATAAGCGCAAGATACTGCATAATGGAATCTATCCTTTATAAGCGAAGCGTATCAGGACCTTACCTGAGATGCGTCCACGGCCTCGACGCTATTAAACTCATGAAAGAAATGCACGACGGTTCCTGTGGAAACCACTCCGGTGGTAGAGCCCTAGCTATCCGAATCAAAAGGCAAGGCTATTTCTGGCCCACCATTATTGCTGACTGTGAGGTCTACTCATCCTTATGCGATAGATGCCAGAGGCACGCACCTTTTATACATCAGCCGTCGGAGAAATTATCCTCGATATCCGCCCCATACCCGTTCATGAGATGGTCCATGGATATCGTAGGACCACTAGTCGTATCAGGAACAAGAAGGCAGAAGCTACGCTTCTTACTAGTCCTAACAGACTATTTCACAAAACGGATAGAAGCTGAAGCCCTCCAACAGGTAACTAAAGTCGAAACCGAACGGCTCGTATGGAGAGACATCATTTGCCGCCACGGCGTCCCATACGAAATCGTAACCGATAACGGGTCACAATTCATATCTAACGACTTTAAAGATTTCTGCGACAAGTGGAAAATTCGCCTCACCATGTCAACGCCACGATACCCTCAGGGAAATGGCCAGGCGGAGGCTGCTAATAAATCGGTATTAGCAAACCTCAAGAAACGCCTCGGAATCGATAAAAGTTCGTGGTCCGAAAGGTTACCCGAAGTGCTCTGGGCATGCCGAACCACCCCACGAAGAGCTACGGAAGAAACCCCTTTCTCCCTAGCCTACGGGATGGAAGCCGTCGTCCCAGCTGAAACCGTCACAGGGAGCCTCCGCCGAGAGCTCTGTACGACAAATCCCGAAACTAACAATCAACTCTTATCAGATCACCTCGACCTCATCGAGGAACGACGGGATCAAGCCTTGCTTCGCATCCAAAATTATCAGCAAGCAATGGCTCGACATTACAATTCCAAGGTCAGGTCCCGACAATTCGCCGTAGGAGACCTGGTACTCAGGAAAGTTTTTAACCATACCAAAGAGCCGAACGCCGGAAAGCTAGGGACCAATTGGGAAGGCCCCTACCAAATCATCCACGTGATACGACCAGGCGTTTACAGGCTCCTGAAGGTACGAACCGGGGTACCCGAAATCCGATCGTGGAATGCCATGAATCTCAAGAGATACTACCATTAGGTACCTAAAATCCATCGAACTACGTTTGGCTTGATCCCTTGACTGGGTACGTAGGCAGCTCCGTCATGAGTGCAGCCCCAACCTCATCTCTACGCACTCATCTTAGCATCCAAAGGGGGCATGTGTTCGGAACACCCAGTTCAAACTATTAGTTCCATGATTATTATGTATTCCATCAAAGTTATCAATAAAAACATCTACATTCAAGCATCTCAGATTCTATCAAACAAGTAAAATCAGGTCCCGGCAAACCCGGACCAAAGGTCTTAAAACCCTACAAATAAAATCAGGTCCCGGCAAACCCGGACCTAAGGTCTTAAAACCCTACAAATAAAATCAGGTCCCGGCAAACCCGGGCCTAAGGTCTTAAAATCCTACAAATAAAATTAGGTCACGGTGAACCCGGACCTAAGGTCTTAAAATCCTACAAATAAATCCAGGTCACGGTGAACCCGGACCTAAGGTCTTAAAACCCTACAAATAAAATCAGGTCCCGGCAAACCCGGGCCTAAGGTCTTAAAACCCCACTAACAAAATCAGGTCCCGGCAAACCCGGACCTAAGGTCTTAAAATCCTCCAAATAGATCCAGGTCACGGTGAACCTGAACCCGAAACCTTAAATCCTTCGAATGAGCTCAGGCCCCTACGAACCTGAGTCTAGAAACTCAAAAACTTTAATAAGTTTCAAAGACTTGAAAATATTCAAACGAATTCAGATATACGATAAGCTATTCTTAATGGCTTCAAAGGCTTGGATCCCTAAAAGATTTTGGTCCAGTCATGGAACTCAGTTCCGATAACCCAAACGACCAAACGTAACTCGGATCTAAGTAAAATAAACCAAAACAAGTTAAATAACTTGAAACCAAGATTAAAACCGAGAAATGAAACAAGGTTTAAAAGCCTCCTCAGGCCATTAACGATTCAAAGATCCTAACACAGCAAAGGTTTAAAAGCCTCCTCAGGCTATGAGTCTTAAAACATAAGCAAAAGCCCGTAGGGCAAGCATCCTAAAAACACGAGGAATAACAGGTCTTCAACCTTCTTGACCATCACCGCCAGAAACCTTCAAAGCATCACGATCCTCCTCGATCGCCTCGCTATCCGGGACACCTTCATCCGTCCCCTTGCCATCACCTCCCGGAGTCATGTCAACTGGGGCTAAGTCAGGACCCACCAAACCTAAATTAGAACCATATCCTCCAGAAAAGGACAGATTAAACGTGTTAACCTCAAAAGTACCTGAGCACTCGGAGAGTTGAGGAAGAGGAAGCTTGCTGACCGAGAAATCAGAAACCTGAGCCTTCTCGTAGGCAGCAACCGCTTCCGGCATCATAGACATCAAACGATTATACTCATCCTCAGCGCTTTGAATTTCATTTGATAGCAAATCCTTCAAGAGATCCGTATTCGCTTGAAGCTCCTGGGCGTAGATCAGAAGATCAGCCTCGTCCTTTTTCTTGGAAAACTTCTCCTTAACAGAATTAAGGATCTTGTTGTAAGCATCGATGACTTCCTTCTTTCCCTTTCTAACAGCAAATTTAACTTCAGCCTCCTTGTTCCTCTGACTGACTTGAGACGAAGCAATCAAATCCTGGACCTGTTGCTCAGCAACCCTTCGAGCACTGTCCAGCTCAGAAATCCTCCTACCCTTCACCTTAACATCAATCTCTAAACTCTCGATCCTCCCTTGCTGAGTGTCAGATTTCAAACCAAGCCTCTCAACTTCGGATTGCAGCGTCGCCACCTGAGCTCTGGCCTGGTCACGCTCAATCTTAGTAGTCTTAACCAACTCGGTGACCTTGGCTAGCTCCTCAGCACCAGGAGTGTTACTCACTGTTTCCTCAAACTTGAATTGAGCCCTATTAACAGCACCAGCCAACTACAGAGAAACAAGTAACAAAAATAAATATCCCTCTAAGAAAAGTGACAAAAAGAGGGACAAAAACCTGTACCTGACCCATGTAGTGTGCAATCTCAATGAACTCATCCCTGTTAGTCAGATTGCTAACGGGGGGAAGAGAACACCCTGTCCGCTTCATGTGCCTCATCAGCGTAGCCAGACCCCACGGATCATCAAGAATCGATCCAGGCTTTGAATGCGCAAAATTCCACCCCACGGTTCCTCCTCTCGAGGATGATGAAGAGGACCTGGAAGGTCTGTCACCTTGATCAGTTCGTGACCTCTTGCTCCTGGGGAGGTCAGTCTCAGAAGGATCTTTGGTCACCTGAGGCTCAATTCCCGTGACCTGAACGTCAGGTCGAGGAATTGCCTCCTGAGCTCCCTGCTCTTCAGTAGGGTTAGCATCCTTAACCGGAGCAGAAGCTCCATCATCAAGAACCTCTTTCACAGAGCTGAGGAAAGATCCTCCCTGGTTCTTCTCGCTTCCACGAGAGGTGCTGGTTGCTTTCGCTGGTCTACCCCTAGATCGGAACGACGGTTGAAGAGGCATCTTGGTCGATCGAGTTCTTTCAGTTTCAGAAGTACTAGCTCCCGTTGAAACTGTTACCACCGTGTCACTTTCAGAAACTGCGTCAACAAAATCTTTCAGAACTCAAACATCATAAAAACAAGTTACATATATGAGGCTAAGCACTTTACCTTCCAACTCTGCAATCGGGATTGGAGTTAAGAAAGAAGCGTGATACCGATCCGGAAACCTGGCCGCACCTATTCGAGAGGTAGTGTACGACGCCCAGGTGCACGGAGTTTGCTGTAACTTTCGAAAGAGAGCCCTGGTAAGCTTGCCGGTGAGCGTAGGAGGATCTTCAATATCTGTAAATGATACAAGGCATACATCAGGATACTACAAATAGAAGTATATGAATGCAATCCTAGTAATCCTAACCAGAAGCATCAGACCAAACGGTCCTAAGGGCACGACCCACAGGAACCGTTGAAGGATCAATCTTCACATAAAAATACTTCTTCCGCCAATCATCGTCGCTGCTGGAAAACTTAAAGATACCTAACCTGGGACGACTTGCGAGATAATAGGTCCCGCTACCTCCCTCTTTCGAAGCACTCTCCTTTATCGAAAAGAGGCTCATCAAATCATTAATCCCAACAGCGACTCCTTCCTCTTTGGACCTAGTAAGGAAACCGTTTATCACCCTGATAACGGATGGGCAAAGCTGGGGAAGGGCTAGTTGGTAGTGATCGAGGAGATCTAGCAGAAGGTCAGGGAGAGGAAATCTAAGATGACTCTTGGATATATAGTTCTCGTGAACACAGAACCAGCCTTCTGGGGTCGTTTCGGGGGTTTCGTGATCTTCACAAACCCTAGCTAAATCCTTACAACTCAGAGCCTGGACCATAAGGTTAACTACCTCCTGATTCCTCAACGCCGAAGGCGAGTGGGATCCGGAGGGTGGATTCTCACCGGAACCACCTGTCCTTTTGATTCGTTTGGAAACTCTCTGGGCTATCGATTCCTTAGCTTTCTTCTTTTTATCGGCCTTCTTCATGGACTCGCCCACCTCTTGTTTCACCTTCATGATTCGAGCCCCGGTGGCAGAGATTCCGATTTCACCAGAGCCCTCTTTCGGTCCAGACATAACAGGGAACGAAGAAAAGAGATCGGGAAAACTAAGAAGAAACTGGAATTGATACACTAAGGATTCGCGGATTAAAAACTTTAGAAAGAACCTACTCGAGCCTCGTTTCGAACAAAAAAAGACTGTAAAAAAGAAACAGTAAAATATAAAGAACCAGAAGGAGTTACCTGGGGAAACTGAATCGAGGCGTGGAGAGAGTGGGGAAGTTGGAGTTAATGTAAACAACTTTATATCCCATCAAGCCTCAAGAGTCGGAGGATAATTATTTCAAAATCCTTTTAATCTGAGTCGTCGATTTCATTAAGTTTAATCGTATCCATCGGATCAAGTAAAAGATATCCTCGAGGGAAGATCACGAGTAATCATAATCTCAACGAAAAATTAAAGATTCGGCGGCTAGGTCTAGCTCCCGAGAAAAGCATCTTTTCTCGAAAGCTGGGGGTAACTGTTGGGCCCAAATATGGCCCGTTAGCTGAAATTAGCGGATCAGTCAAATTAAGCCCGATAATGGGCCACGCGAGAATTATCTCTTCCGAGGAGAAGAGAGCTCACCTAACGACGGAGGCTACTCCCAAGGATTTGGATAAAAGAGGTCACGGAAAAGAGGTCACGAGGAAGAGGACCAGCTCTCCTCGCAGGAAGCTTAACAAAACAGCTCAGGATACGGAAACGAAGGCGTATGATTCGGTCAAAAGGAAGCTGTTGCAAATCCCTCAACTTACGGAGGAAATCTCGGAGACTAATTAGAAGAAGTTAAACGTGACCTGAGACTATAAAAAGGAGGGGGACGATCATTATCAAAGGGACTTATGAGAAACTTCTTTGTATTCACCTTAATCATCTTTGTAACCCATATTCATCAATACAATACTATTCATTCCTTAAATTCTAAAAGGATTCAGCCCACGATTATCTTTCCCTAATCCGAATCTAATCTAAAACTAAATAGTGAGTTTTATCCCTCACAGTTACCATCATTTTGCCAGACGGAAAGGTTTGGGGGACGGATGTTGATGATATCTATTTGCCAGTGAACCAGAACGACACTCATTGGATTGCGTTGTGGATATCGATCCCTAAGAGACACATAGTCGTCTGGGACAGCATTCGTTCACATATCTCCGATGCAGAACTGGATGTGATAATGGAGCCTTTTCTCCAGATGCTCCCTTATCTGTTTTATGAGTGCGCTACCATTGATCAACGTGACCAGTTAACAATGGAGCCATTCACGTATGAGAGACCAACCAATATCCCTCAGGTCAGAGCTGGTGATTGTGGCGTGTACACTCTGAGGTACATTGAATGTCATGCTCTTGGGATGCCATTTAACCAAAAAGACTTTGCTAAGTCCAACGCGAAGACTATGAGGGATAAGATGGCGATCGATATATTTAAAGAGCTTCCTGACCAGCATGAGAAAGAAAACGATGACATTGCAAAAAACCTTGGTACATATGATGTATGATAGATTAGGATTTGTGTGTACTTGAACTTGTAATTTATGATAGATTAGGATTGTACTAGGATTTGTACTTGAACTTGATTTATATTTTTAATGTAATTAGACGACTTAACATTATATTGGACGACCTAACAGAATACTGGACGACCTAACTGAATACATAGACTAAACACAAATTCTTAATACATGACAATTAGACGACTTAACATTACATTGGACGACCTAACAGACGACTTAACATTACACTGGACGACTTAACAGAATATTGGACGACCTAACTCTGGACGACTTACTTTAAGGTATTCTGGACGACTCACTTGAAGGTTTTCTGGAGGACTAACCTTCTGGACGACTTACTTGAAGGTCTTCTGGAGGAATAAACTCTGGACGACTTACTTGAAGGTCTTCTGGACGACCTTCAAGTTAGTCGTCTAGTGGTTCCTTACATTGTGGTTTCGTATGACCAGTTTCCTTGCAATTTGAGCATCTATAAACCCTGTGTTGTTTCCTGGGTTTGCGTCCTCTCATCCTGGATAGCTCCAACCAGGATTGCCATCTTGATTTCTTCTGTCTTCCCGGACCACGTTTTACCTTCGGAGGCAAGCATGTGCGTTCCTCAACTTGTTGTCCAACACAAGGATATATATTTTCTGAGTATCCTGCAAACAAATAATCCTTTGAGTACACTGGACTTACAAGTGTGGAGATATGCAAACCAGCATGTATTCCAGCAGCTATAGCATGAGAGCAAGGTATTTTCTCCACTGCATAAACACCACAATCACACTTTCCATGTTCCAAATCAACCACACAGTCCATTTTGCCACCTTTCACAAAGAATCGCCATCCATCAATTGGTTGAACCCTCATCGTATCCGCTATCTCCGATCGAACAGCAAGCAAGTATTCAACACCACGACTATGGTGACTTGGGAGACTCAAAGCATCATCTCTCCTTTTCCAAAACCACTTTCCTAGCTTCTCCCTTATGTACTCCAATAGGAACTGAATAGGAAATCCTCTAGCTCGCTTCAGTGCGGAATTAATAGATTATGCGATGTTGCTTGTTTTTATGTTGTACCTGTCCCCCTGAGAATAAACCCTTGACCATAGGGTGACATCGGCATCCTCCAAATACGTTGCAAGATCCGGGTTTGCACTCCGTATCTCAGCCATGTACCGGTCAAAATCTGAAACCGTATGGGCATAAGCAGCACCTTTCACCAAGTACAAGAGATGTTTCCCTTTATACTTTTTGACAATGTTATCTTGAAGGTGATAATAACATATTCCTCGGGTTGCCCAGGGAAACACCTTGTCACACGCACTTTTAATGGCTGCATGCCGGTCGGAGACTATCACGAGAGGCTGCTCATCAGATAAACAACTAGCCAATTTTGTGAAAAACCATTCCCAAGAAGGGTCATCTTCAGCATCTACGATCCCAAAAGCCAATGGAAATATCTGAAAATTCCCATCTTGGGCGGTTGCAACTAACATAGTACCTTCATACTTCCCATGTAGGTGAGTCCCATCCACCACAATGACCCTTCTCTGATACTTAAAACCTCTGATAGAAGCTCCAAAAGAGAGAAATAGATACTTAAATCTATTTTTTCATCAAGTTCTATAGATGTGATAGAACCGGATTTGCTAAGGAGATTTGCTCGAGATATGATGGCAGACGCGAATACCCATCTTCTGCTGATCCTCTCACCAATATTTGTGTATATACCAGTGCTCTGTATGAAGTGGTGTAATCAAGCGTCATGCCAAACATGTTCTTCATTGCATCAGTGATATGCTGTGGATTCAACCCATCAATGATTCCAACACGATCAATGAAAAGCCTACCAACATACTTCGGAGTACAGTGTCTCCGCTGAGCGATTCGGTCTCCCACTGAGCATGTATGTGTTTCCACATACTTTGTTACCCAAAACGTGTTTGTTCCATGTTTCACACTCGCTCTCATCTTCCATCCACAACCACTAACCCGACAGGTTGCCACAAAGAGAGTTTTCGTTGACTTATATATTCTGAAGGAGAACTTACGCTTAACTGCTGTCAACCGCAGCTCTGAAAGCAGTGCATCCTTGCTAACAAAACTCTGGTTGACGTAGATACTGTTACCATTCGATCCTTCTCCTTCAATAGCATAAGTCTTTTTGAATTCTTCAAAACATATATCATCATCTTCTTCCAAATCCTCATCTTTAACCTTTCCATAAACACTGTAATCCTCACCATTCTCGTCCGCTTCAGCAACAATAGAGATATCAACATCCTTCTCCCCATCATCCTCCTCCCCATCATCCTCTTCCCCATTATGATTTTCATCTTCAACCAAATCATCATCATCTTCAAAAAACTCATCAGCTTCATCATCTTCATCCTCTTCTTCCATGTCCTCTGAAACCGTTTCCACCTTGCTATGGCTTGATACACAAAGCCGTACTCCATGCGTTTTGGTTATCTCGAGCAAGTTTCGAACTTTTCTATCACTTGTAACATGAATAGGAGGAGTGTCTGGAGCCTGCATCATTTCAGCTGGTAACAAGTAGGTTATCTCCACAGATTTTGTGCTCATGTCCAGGTTATAATCTTCTTGAACCATTGCAACAAGTTCAGCATGTGTCGAACCTTCACTCAACAAAAATAGTCTCGCTCCTTTGAAATTATCAACCACAAAATCCCAATTAGAATCTTTCAAAAACCATTCTCCATACACTGCATGTAACTGACGCAACATCTGCAAAAATTCAAAATAAAACACATTAGTAAACATAGAGAAAATGAAAGTTTACTAAACATTGACGCAGACGACTGACGGTTAAGTCGTCCGGAAGACATAGACGACTTAAGGGTAAGTCGTCCAAACAGGTCATTTTTGCAATTGAATTTAAAATGAGACGACTTACTTATAAGTCGTCCGGATTTGTTTGTTAAGAAAAAAATTCTAGACGACTTACAAGTAAGTCGTCCAGGATAAACAGGTTAGTTTTGCATTTGACCGAATTGTGTCAGATATTTGACTTTTCCTGGACGACTTACCAGTAAGTCGTCTCTGGGAAATCAAAAATTTCAATATTTTATTAAAGCTAGACGACTTACCTGTAAGTCTTCTCAGGTTATTTTGCAATTCGAAAATAAAACTTAAATATTTAACTTTTCCCAGACGACTTAATTTAAAGTCGTCTAGGTAGAGGACTTACTTGAAAGTCGTCCGAGAGAAGCAAGGTTTGACCAGAATCTCGGAAAAAAATCTGGACGACTTCGCTTATCCTGGACGACTTTCAGGAAGGTCCTCTACCTAGACGACTTCCAAGTAAGTCGTCTGGGAAAAGTTAAATATTTAAGTTTTATTTTCCAATTGCAAAAGTAACCTGAGACGACTTACAGGTAAGTCGTCTAGCTTTAATAAAATATTTGAATTTTTGATTTCTCAGAGACGACTTACTAGTAAGTCGTCTAGGAAAAGTCAAAGATCTGACACAATTCGGTCAAATGCAAAACTAACCCGTTTATCCTAGACGACTTACAAGTAAGTCGTCTAGAATTTTTTTCTTAACAAACAAATTTGGACGATTTATAAGTAAGTCGTCCGTTTGCTTAGAAGACTTACCCGTAAGTCTTCTTCAGCCAGACGACTTACGGGTAAGTCTTCGACGCGAACAAATCTGAAAAAAATTCAATTTCATACCTTTAACTAGTGAGATGACTTCCTAAGCACACATAGTCTTCTCCAACCACCCAGAACCTCAAACGAAAGTAACCCACGAAGAATAGTATGCTTGAATGGCTCTACCAAGCATAAAAATTTAGAATCAAAAGCTTGAGTTTTTTGGATGAATATGGAGACAAAGTTAAAGAGATGTTGTTTTTTGTTCATAACAATTAGTGCCAATCAATTTTAGGTAGTGTCAATCAATTTTAGGTGCATTAAGAGCTTCAAATTGGTTGTTCATGGTGGTTGTGGTATTGATGGCAATGGCAATCTTGTAAATATTTGAAGATGATGAGGTTGAGAGAGTAAAAATGTCATTTTCAGAAAAAAACAAGAAAAAAATCAGTGGCATTTTCGTAAATAATGTGAACATATGGGGTGAATTGGACAAAAGAAATGACAAAAAAAAGAGAGGTTAGTTTTGTGTTTGACTTTGAGTTTTGAGTCAAATTTGCAAATAACCCAAAATTTAAAACCCAGTTAAACCGGTCCGACCATTAACTCAGCTACAATGATGAATCAATGTCCGGTCCAGTTTTTAAAATAATGAATAAAAGATATCAGTTAGATATTTTGGTTATATTGTTACTGAAACAGACTAATTTTTTTTGTTTAAATTTGGGTTAGTTCCGCTAATTCTGTTAATTCATATAGTTTGATTGAAAATTTTCATATATTTTTTTGTTAATTCAATATAATTTGGTATATATTGTCTTAGGGAAAATAAGATTAACTGATATTGTTATATTGCCGATCGGTTCAACATTAATAATCAAACCATGACTGGAATCAAAAACTTGGTTTGGTTTGAAAACTTCAGCCCGTTA